>JAECUM010012076.1:0-83193 GCA_016617855.1 Megalonaias nervosa
CAACCCATTACAAGTTCCAGACAAGCCAAAAGTTTCAAATAGTCCCAAATTAAGTGCACTTAAATCCTCACCCAGCTCAAATAATAAAGGAAAACTCTCACCCAGAAATCAGGCATCTCATATGACTTGCAGTAATGAAAGCCCAAAACAAGTTCCAAAAATCACAATATCAGGGGCAGGTGATTACCCGAGTCTTACCAAATTTAATGAGAATGACCAGTTCAGAACACCCTTTTCCCATCATCCCGAAAGTTCTTCTGAAGATGAGACACCTCAGCTAAGAGCACAGCGAAGAATTCGCTCACCAAATGCAAGATACACAGATAATATGATTCTTTTTCCATGGGACTCCCCCAGGAAACGTGATTCCCCTAGAAAAGTTTTGCCAAAACCAAAGTCCCCGAACAAGAGCCCCAACTTTAGTTCTACATCTGACAGTTATACAGATGAAAGAGGTCCAGAGATGAAAAAGAAATCTTCCAGTACAGAAAGTGAGTCAAATAATAGTTGCATCAGTACCAGTGGGGTTTCACATGCTGTTAGAAATCTCACTTTTGAACCAGATTCAAGAAAGGAAATATTGACTGCAAGTGCAAGTGAAGATGATGTTGACAAAAAATCAACAGATGAAAACATTCCCAAATCAAAATGTTCTTTGAAAGAGCATGCGCCATCTTCTTCAGTGGAGATCAAGGACTCAGAAACAAGCTGTTGCAACTTGGGTCTAAATAAACTCATAGCTAAAGTTAATGGTAGCATAGAAACTGTGAATACAGTGACCTCAATGTTTGAAGTTTTAACCCCATTGTTTGGAGCAGGGTTGGCTTGTGATAGTGACAGTGAAAGTGATGATAAAGACAGTGAAGGTGATGGTGAAGAAACTAATAGTGATAGTGCTAGTGATGAAGGTAGAGGCATACAAAGAAATGATAAATGCGGGGATGAATTAGGTGATGAGTTTATTCCAGATTCCCAGCAAGAGCTGTCTGGTATTCAGAGAAGTGTGAATGTTATAGATGAGGTACAAGGTGGTGATAATGCAAAAGAAACTGAAGGGAAGCCTAGAAATGCAGCAAAACTTGATAAAAGAAAAGCTGCAGAAACCTTTTCCAGTAATGAGGAGCAGCTGTCTCCAGATATGCCAGGATGGACTGGGGAATCGAATGATTCGTCTTTAGCAAAAGCAATTACAAATAAAATTTCATCTGCAGATGGTGAACTGGATGGCCAAGTAGAATCATTTTCATTGACAGAATCGGATCTTGACTTGAAGGAATCTGAATGTGAATCCAAGAAACCAAGAAATATTTTTGATCTCTTTGAAATGTCTGGTTCAGAAGAGAAACATGATTCTAAAGGTATTAGTGAAGTGAATAAAACATCAGAAAAAGATCAGTTACAAAATCATAGTTCTCCAATCAAATCATCAGACATCAGCCAAAAGTCACCAACCAAAGGAGAAAAATCCAGTGATGGAACTCAGGAAAGAGCTTCCAAGGATAATAGCATTTCAGATAACAAAAACCTTGTGGACTCTAATTCAGACAGGGGAAGTGAAAAGAATACACCTAGTAAAGAAAGTGACAGATCTTCAGCCTCTGCAGTGTTCAGAAGACCGGTTCCAAGAAAATCGACTAAAAGAGAAACTGTTGAACCTTTACCAATGACTGTCCTAAAAAATGTGGAACTGCCTGACAGTACTAAAATGTCAGCCTTTGTGAGTGATAAATTAGAAAAATATTTAAGTGCAGTCAGAGGAAAGCCTCTGGCATCAGTCAAGAAGGAGCCAAATGAGCCACCCACACTTGAAGTAAATAATGAACCAAGTGATGACAAGGAGCGTTCAGAAGGAGGCTCTGAAAACAAAGTTTTTAATCCAAGGTTTGAAAAGGAGATCATGGAGTCAGAGCCAGATTTTGATGAGGTAAATGGTCTCCTTTTCATATCTTTCCCAACTAAGAATGCCTTGAATGCTCATCTTGAGGTGGAGAGGAAGGTTCAGTGGGCCACATCAGAGCAAACTATGCTAGGTGTTAGTCGAATCAACAGGTTAAAGGAAAAGGCAAAAACTCTTGGAAGTTCTGCTAAAATCACAGAGCTGAAAATGGAGGAAGACATCGAAGGAAATCTTAGAGGAATGCATAAATGTGCAGAGAAATATAAACGCATTTTCAGGAGAGAACTGGAATTTATTTTGGAAGCAAAAGAGAAGACAATTCCACATCAGGTAATGATTAAGTCCCCAACCAAGACTTCAGACATTACAAAAATCAAAGGCTGGAAAAATAAGTTTTCTAATGTGGAAGAACTGCAAAGTGCTACTGGCCTAAGTTTTACAGAATCTGGGAAGCTGCACTGGAAAACAGAGGAAAAACTGGTGAAAAAGTTAGACCCTAGTAATGCCAAAAAAATTGGTCTTGAATTGAAAAAGAAAAGGCGCAAGTACTTTGCATTCACAAAAAGGAAGGGAATGTCACGTGGTGATCCGAAAGCTAAGGCCAGCCATGGTGTTGGTTTTGAAGGATCTGGGGATGATTCTTTATCAAGCAGTGTTTCTTCTGTTGTAGCACAGGAAAATGTGTCACAAGAGAATGACCAAGAAAAACTGCCTTACAGTGTGAGATTCTTTGCTCAACACAAATATGACCGAAGGAAAAAGTTTGTTAAGGTGATGAAGCTGAGTACAGAGGAAGAGTTCATTTTGAAGAAGTTGGGTTCACAGACCATTGCTCAGCGCACTGCAAGGAGAGAGCGAGAGACAAGTGATGAACAGGAACCAGAGCTGCAAAGAGATCTTCTGTTATTTCCTCGGCTTACTCAGAGCATGGCTTTAGCAGCAGTGTCAGCTCTGGACAATGTGTTGCTTGTCTCTGCCAGAGCCAGAAGAAATGAAACCAAAACAAAAGGTCATCCTGTCAAGAGGAAACTTGAAGAAGAGGAAAAGGTGGTTGAGGGTGATTGCATAAACATTCCAGGAGGAACAGAGGACAAAGAAGAAAGCACAGATGCCTACAGTGAACAGGAAGCTGCAGATGGGGAGACTTATGAGTATAAATTGAAGGAGATGAGAAAGGACCAATTTGATAAAGATGTTTCAGCCTCTGGTTCCAGACCAACCTCAGCATCCAGCAAATCCTGTGGTAAACCAGGTGAGTTTGTGTTGGTTTCTTTCCTTGTATTATGAATATTTTTTATGAACTTTTTATGTAAATCCTTGTGCGAATATTTATGAAGTAACATTGATGCTTTTATAGTATTTTTTGTCAGATGGTTAGACTAGAAGTGCTAAACATGGCCTTGTCTTTTCTATTTTCAACCCCAAGCTTTTGCCCCCTCCCATGATAAATCTGTTAACTATGCATTTGAAATTTATAAGCATTGTCTCAGAGTATACTTTTGAAAGATTTTTTTTTTTATTAACCAATGCTGTGTTTATCAGTCTTGAACTGTCTGGAATTTGCCCACCCCATTCCTCAACTTTTTAATATCTATTGTGCAGTATATAAATATATCCCTTTGACTTTGACCCCCCTCCCCCAAGAATTTCAGCAGACACCCATGCTGATAGGAATTTCCTGAGCATTTAATGCAAAGTTAATCTGTTATTGCTTAATTTCATATCCAGTCTTCACTTAAGTCCTATAGACCTGAAAGAGAAATGTACTGGTACATGTGAACATTTCTAAAACTGACATAGTTACAATAATCATATGTACAAACCTCATATATATGTTTTTTTAATAAGACAGATTGAGTAGGTAACATGAATGACTGTATAAGCAAATAATTTGGAAGATACTGAAAGCAAGATGTGTTATTTTGCTTGATGACAGTATTATTTATTATTGCCTTGCCAATGAAATTGGGACAGGGACATAGCAGCTGATTTCTTTACAGTTTGTACTTGTGACAGAATTTTGGCATTTAAGTGACTTTTGCACTATCAGCTATCCATTCTTTGCACACTATGCATGCATTTTGGACTTTATTTCACCGAAATTTATGAAAATTGGTACATGTATATAGATGTAACTTAAGAGTAGTAATCTGACTATACAAATCTAGGCAGTTGTGACGATTTGTTTTGCATGAATGATTTTTTTAAATATGCAGCCATTTATTAATTACTCCGGCAATATCTTAGATCTGTTTCACAAACATTCATCAACATTCACATGTGGACATGAAGGAACACAGCCAATCCAAATCATGGCCATTGTGACCTGTTTTTCTCGCTTAATTGATTTTTTATTTTGTTACACATTCAGTATCATAGGACCTATTCATTTATGAAAGTTGCTACATTGATAGATCACAAGGAGGAAACAACCTTATCAAAAGTAGTTCAGTGTGATCCAGTTTTCATGATTGATTTACTTTTTAACCTGGGACCCCTAGTATTATTTATTATTGCCTTGCCAATGAAATTGGGACAGGGACATAGCAGCTGATTTCTTTACAGTTTGTACTTGTGACAGAATTTTGGCATTTAAGTGACTTTTGCACTATCAGCTATCCATTCTTTGCACACTATGCATGCATTTTGGACTTTATTTCACCGAAATTTATGAAAATTGGTACATGTATATAGATGTAACTTAAGAGTAGTAATCTGACTATACAAAACTAGGCAGTTGTGACGATTTGTTTTGCATGAATGATTTTTTAAATATGCAGCCATTTATTAATTACTCCTGCAATATCTTAGATCTGTTTCACAAACATTCATCAACATTCACATGTGGACATGAAGGAACACAGCCAATCCAAATCATGGCCATTGTGACCTATTTTTCTCGCTTAATTGATTTTTTATTTTGTTACACCTTCAGTATCATAGGACCTATTCATTTATGAAAGTTGCTACATTGATAGATCACAAGGAGGAAACAACCATATCAAAAGTAGTTCAGTGTGATCCAATTTTCATGATTGATTTACTTTTTAACCTGGGACCCCTAGTGGTCCAAACCACTTACCATTATGGAACACTGCCATCTCACCTCTGTCTGCATGGGTTCATGTCTCAGGCTTGGCCAGTGTGGGTACGTGAGAAAGCTTACCAGTAGCTACTTGTGGGTCAGTGGTTCTTTCCGGGTTTGTCCCAGGTTCTTCCTACACCATTTATACTGGCCACCTGTATAATCTGTTGTGTGCTGAAAAATTGTATTAAACCCTACAACAACAACTACTACTACTTTCTAATTTTTATGCAATTTTTTTCACAATATCTTGGACCCCTTGTGATCTACACAAATGAAAATGTGAACATATATCTGGGAAAATAACTTAACCATATCAAAAATAGGTGACTGACTTATTGCATCTGTTAGATTTTAATTTTCATCCATATATTGTTTGACTGGTTGCAGCTTAAAGGATTGTCTTTCATCTGTCATCTGTCTGTCTGTTAGCGCAAGTTTGTTATCACTACTCCTCCTTAATTAGTTGGAGGATGAAATTTTGCATGCAGATTTGTCCTTGGTAGGTCCTAAATGAAAATGCTGCTGCTCAGACATCCAGTAAGTTCTAAATGAAAATGCTGCTGCTCAGACATCCAGTAAGGTCATAACAGCAGCCATCTTGAAAAAACTTGTGATCATTACTCCTTCAGAGTAGATGGTCATATCAACAAATAGATGCAGATTGACACTTAATATGGCATTCTTGACAATAGTTTTATGTCTGCTTCTCAAAATCAATGGTTATATCAACATGGGATTTCACTAGTAGACTTCGTATGGTTCTAAATTAAAATAGTGCTATTGGTAGTATGGCTGCCATGACCACTGTCTTGGTACATCCAGTATGGCTGCCATGACCACTGTCTTGAAAGTCTTGGTGTCACTGTTCCACCTGATTGGATGCTCTTATTGACATGGGGGTTTTCACCAAAAGACTGCAAATGATGTCTGCTTGGTCCTAAATGAAAATGGTGTCAATCTGACATTCATTATGTCCACCACCGCATAAATTGGCAAATCTTATCACTGAAGAATAGGTGCTTCCCAATAGGGTTGCTAGCAGACAATATTCTGCCCATTTTACCTGGACAACAAGCAACCTGGCAGTTTCTCCTATATGCGATCACAAAAATTTACCATTTTTAACAAGGCACACTGAAGCAAAATCAGCTTATACATTACAACTGTAGATGCTAACAGAAAGCTTTATTAGCATTCTGTTTATGTATGTAATTTTCGTAAAAGTATCGAGAGATTCAATAAATTTATTTCAGCTTCTAAGCACCATATAAAGTCAACGTTCAATATGCCAGCTGACCACAAATATGGCAGCTGATGACGTCATTTGGGAACTCTCTATATCAGAGATGGTTTTCACACTCAGCAGTTAAAAGGGAGGAATGGGTCTGTCTGGAATTTATGGAAATTTGTTTGACCCAAGATAGCATCAATGCATTTGAGGGACTACTTTGATTACATTGTCTGTATCTTTTGACCCTGTTGCTAGTCAGACTTTATTTCAACCCCATTCTGATGAAACTTTGCTGATTTATCTTCATGAGTAGTGTATGGCACTAATATTTCCTGCCACTATGGTGGCTTAGTTATTAATTTAAATATAAACCAGTGATTAAAATGTTCAAATCCTGTTGAATTTGTTTTCACTGCATGTCTTTGTATGGCATTTAACTCCCATTGCTTGGCATCAGCCTCCCATACAAGTCTGTACTTAGTGTACCCCAAATGTGCACTTGTCGGTGAGGTGGTTTGGTTTTATAAGTAAGCACCTTGTTACCTATGCACTAGTATTTGTTAATTGTTTTAATTCTTTTTTAGATTGAGTGAGGGTATTCAGTAACATTGGTACTGCACATAACTGCTGTTGCTCTAACTATCACCCTGCTGTGACTTTGTCTGACTATACTTACTGTCCTATGACTGTTAGAACTGCTGCTATTACTGCTACTACAGACCAGCACCATATCTACTACTAGTACTGACTGGAATTCCCACCACAACCACTACTGCTATTTCTTTAAGCTTTATGCAAATAAACATGCCCATTTTGTTATTGATGTAATCAGTATAGATATTTATATGCTTCAGTTCCTGCCACTGTTTCCAGTAGCAATAAAAGCAACCAATTTGTATTGGTCCTCAGACTGATTGATAATAAATAAAAATATTTTTTAAATATAATTGTCACAAATAATGTCATGTTTGAATACTTCATTAAGGTTTAAATGTTGCCTGTATCCTCTGGTGTCAGTATACTGGAACATTTGTCATCAGCAGTGTTTATTTCACTTATGCTGTACTAAACAGAAGCTATATTGGCACTTAACAACAAAAGGCTGTATTACTTTAAGCTGTTTATCACACATTTTATATATCCTGGAAATCATACCATGTACACTCTCTTTAATGTTGGGTCCAACTACAAAAACCAAAGAGACCCAGATATGCCATTACATAATGTGCCAGCAGATCTGGGTCTATGCAGTTTTCTTAAGAATAATCAGTTGAACAAACAGCATACACCCTGATCTACTGGCTCATTATACAATGGCAGGTCAGGGTCTGTGTTGTTTGCTGCTGGGCTTATATGGGAGTGTAGATTTTATATAGTCAGTTACTGATAAGGAAAATCATAATTGAAAATTTGTTATTGCTACTCTTCTGATCACTGATGAATAATTTTGATTACTCCTTATACACACACTGATACAACTATTGATGCAACATGAATAATTTTGATTACTCCTTATACACACACTGATACAACTATTGATGCAACATGAATAATTTTGATTACTCCTTATACACACACTGATACAACTATTGATGCAACATGAATAATTTTGATTACTCCTTATACACACACTGATACAACTATTGATGCAACATGATAAGTGGAAAAGTGGTGATACTTGACTAACAACCAGTACCATCAGTATTCACTTAATAATCAAGTCTAAAGGCCCAGATCTGCTGGACATTATGTGATGGCAGATGAGAGTCAGTGTCTTTTATAGTTGGACTCCTAAGGCTGTAAATATAGTAGATATAATTTTGCAAGTACAGAATAATACTAGTAACAATTTCATATAAAACTACATGTACTATCTGTACTATGACGCATTTCCAGAGGTCAAGAATACTGATTACTAAGATAAATTTCTTTATTTATAAATGTAGGTACAGGGTACTTCACTAATATTTCATGTAAAATTTGCCATACAGCATAAATCTGGTACAAACAATTCATGCCCTTCAAAAATTGTCTTGAATTCTGTTAAATGCAGTAATTCAGATGTTTTATTCAGTTGAAAACAAATGTTTGTTCAGCTGATTTGCATGTTTTACCTGCCCAGGAATACAATACATGGTTGATGGCAGGTGTGAAGTGGGCAGGGCCTGTCCTAATGGTAGGTGGACTTCGCTAATAACCTTTGGCCTCCTCTGTGTCAGTCTGTGGGAGAGGATGTACAGAGCTACAGCCAATATCACAAAATATGCATCCCCATGTATTGCAGTCATTCCACTTCATGGGATCATGTACACAGTGTGAATGGGAGGGTCATCCTGGGTATTGAGGGTGGGGGCACAATAGCTCAGGCGGTAGAGCATTGAACTCTGATCGAAGGTTTGCTGATTTGATACCCACTTAGGCCAGTCAGGGTCATCTGCCTTGGTATGTCCCTGGGAAATGCACTTGACTCCAATTTCCTTGCCATTACATAGCCAGTAATGTGTTAACTGTGCAGTACTCCCCTTCCAATTGTCCTGAGTAGCAAGTAAGTTAATGCAGGTTTTAAGTATCTTAAAAATATTATGCTGGGTTTTTTTTAAATATTGTAGTCAGTCAAGACTACATGAACTTAAGACAATGATAAGAATGATTGATTGGTGTTTAACAAGCACATCAACACATTACACCCTGGCAGCTGACCCTGATTGATCTGGTCAGGTTTTGAAAGATGAACCCTTATAGTGGCGAGTCCAGCTTGCTGATCAGTTTCACTGTGCCTGCATGATGGATAAGAAGCTTGACATTTTGCAGCGAATTACACCTTTTACCTTACTGTAATTGTTATATGAGCTTCAGTTTTGTTTCATGATGTTGTACCAAGGTCAGAAATTATGTTTTATCTTAAAGTTTACACATGACATTGCTGTTGAAAACTTGTGTAACTTTCAATGTTGTATGTGAAACAGCACTCAATATTTAATCATCCTAGAAACATGTGACCATATTTTATTGAGTCACATCCTTGACAATTGAATAAGTTTGACACAAATTTAATTTTTGACTTTTCAGTAATACTGGTAAGATGCAACTGAAACTATTAATTCAGATGAGAAGAAAATTGGAAATATACCTGCATTTTGTTAAGATTCTTGAAATTATGCAAATACTGGACATGATCACTGATTAATCGGATTGTCCCCATTAAATGATTCCATGAAGGGAAGCATATAGATCATTGCAGTCCTGTTGAAATAATGTTGAAGCAAATTTTCATATTCATTGTTTCACCCTGAGCAAGCCAGGGGACAGTTACCCACTCCAATGTTGCATTGGCCATCTTGAATATCTTATCACCACTCCTGAATGGATGGTCATACTGTGATGGAGTTTTCTTATGATGTCTTGTTGCTCCTAAATGAAAATTCTGCTAATCTTACCTCCAAAGTGTGGCCAAAAGGGGTGAATGAGTGCATTCTTTAGTGCTAGTACTGTTATATTTCAGACACTGATAATTATGTAAACTTGTAAGACTAGTCTTGGTGTTGGTTGTAAGCTCTTGTACAAGTACAGTCCTTGGGTGAGGTTGTAAACTAAGGTAATGTTATGAGCAACTGTTATTTAGAATTTATCAGATAGAAAAAATGTATGGTATAATCCAAGAAATTACCCATATATATATATATATATATATATATATATATATATATATATATAGTGCATTATATCCTCTTGTTAAGCCTACTGCTGTTCAATATGCAGAAAAAGATTGCTCTGTGTACATGTATTGTAAAAAGCGCAAACAACATAAGCATTGGAAAGAGACATGGATTTACAGTGCTTGTCAATAAGCTTCATTGCTTCTGTCAATAATTATTTCTTTTCTGATTCAGTATATGTTTATGTGTATACTAGTACATGCGTGTGTGTGTGTGTATGTGTGTGCACACGTGCGTGAGAGAGAGAGAGAGAGAGACAGAGAGAGAGAGACAGAGAGAGTTGCATTGATAAAGATGTGTGTGATGAAACAAGCCAAGCTGCATTTATTCATATTGGTGTCTACTTATTCATTTGATTCCTGTTGTATACACAAATAAAAAATCCTTAATGTGTGTTAATTTAGATATGAAATGGGGCTTGTGTTTTGAGGAGCACAGTTGCTGTCGCATGGCACTGCACTCCTTAAATTGCCTCGAGGAGATCAATCCATTGCTCTCCCCAATCTAATTGTTCAAATCAAAGATTTCCAGATGTTTTCAGAATGCCTTTCACAAATACATATACTGATATGTTTACAGGTTGCGCCATTTTGATATACAGTATGACAACATTTGCTGTAAATGATGATGTCATAAATATTTGAGGAGAGTGAATAACTCTTCACAACACCATCAGGAGAGCTGTTCACAGCTCTCCAGCATGTTACATGATACAAGCCCTGATGAAAATTTTGCAGCAAGTTTGTAACACTATGCTATAAGCTGCTTCCAGCAAGGAGAATATTGTTTTTCAAGGAGTTATATTTTTCACCTCCTGTAACTCCAGTTAGAGAGTCACCATAGTATCAAGTAACTGCAGTGAATGATGCAAATAATGACATGGCTGTCTGATAATGCCGTGTATTACCTTATGTCATCATGCATTATACACAATTCATATGTTACACTGCAAGACACTAACACGTGTAAATAGTGATATTAGCTGAGAAGTTCTGTTATTATTAACAGTGATTTTGAATGAATAGAAAGAATATATGTGGGTGCTGGCACATTACTGTGATGGGATGTAAAGGTCTTACCAAAGTTATTGCATATATTTTCAACCACTAAATTTTATTAATTCTGAAATTTAATGATGTACAAATTTTGTATGATTTTATGTACTGTCAAAATGTGTTTATAAAATAAAACAGCTGAAATGCCTTAGTCAGTACCATGATGCATTGCTGTGGTTACACTTGAGCTTTTCAAGTTGCTCATTACCTGTGTACTGATAATAGTGACTTTGGAACTAAGGTCAAATGATTATTGGACATCTTGATCAGAGCTACTGTCAATCTGGTACCTGGACTGGTTGTATGGTTGGTATATCTTTATCAGTTTTCATCATCATCATCATCATCATCATCATCATCATCATCATCATCATCAATCCCTTGACACAAGAGGTTGTTGGGGCACCACAGTTGACTTCATGTGGTGTGTCAAGAGCAAGATACAGCCTGGCAGAGCCCATCCCTCTCCAGACGGGATGACCACAGCCAAAATCCACTGATATAATGTGGCACACCCAGGCCCTGAGCACATGGTCGTTGAGCTCATCTTGGAGCCATTCCGCCCTGGCCATTGACTTCATCGAGGAAGCCTTCCACCCAGTGATGTGGTGTTGTCATCACACTATTTTACCCATAGTTGGGAGACTCGGGGGGGGGGGGCATCCTATTCCATCCCGTACAGATCCAATGGACCTGTACCACTGCGTATATCAGTTTTAACCAAATAATAAACGATGCTGTATTCTACAACCATTTTTTTGTTGGTTTTGAGTGATTTTAGAAGCTTACTATTTTTAGCTTGTTATTATTGATTACCCTGATCAGTACACAAGTCCTGTAAAAGCATATACTTATGTACAGTCCTATCACATCTCAACCATTCTTTCTTCCAAGTTCTTAAACAGCAGTTTGGAATGGATTTCATAACACTTAGCTACCCCTAGTATAAGGGAGTTACAGAGGCTTAACTTTGTACACCTCATTTGGTTAAGGTTTTGTTTAGCTCAATTTTTCTTTTTTGCACCCTGTACTGTTTGTTATACCTGGAATTAGGAAACTTTGTGAGTGGATGCATCTTGACAAGTACTACACCCTCATAATAAACACTGTTCATGCCAGAATCTTCAAACTACACAACTGTATGCACCTAGGTCACTGTAACATAAGATGCTCATTTTGCTTTTTACTGGCTGAGATTCAGTTTTTCATTTAGCTCATGACCACATGGGTTATGTGTACTCTGTGTACATAGTTATACCTAAAATCATGAAACTTGGAAATGCATCTTGACGAAATTTGTATTTAATTTGGTATTTTTAGTTTATTTTACGATCACTATTCATACTAGTCATCAGACATGAAGACTATTTGTATTAGTAGAACACAACTGCAGTAAAGGAAAATCACTGTGATTTGAATTTTACATTGTGATGGCTTCCAGAGCTGTACAAACTGGAGTGCCTTACATTCATGATAGGTCCAATGTGTCATTTGAGCAAATGCCTTACAGTAAGAATTTACCCGAAGTAAGTGCTATTTTTCAAAACTGAAAGTTGGACATGTGCCGTTTTAAAAGTAATAAATCAACTGATTACATAATAAAGAATGCTCATTTACTTATCGCTCATTCAGAGGACAAATGGTGAATTTAAATAGAATTACAAAGAATAGATTCTGTTACATGCAATTGACAAAGGCTGTTTAATGTATGTACTGTCACTTAACAGCAACATGATCAATAACATGCACTGGTTGACTGGTTCTTTCTGTTATGATTCAGATAACCAGGTAAAACTGGTGTTATCATGTGGTGGGTTAGGCTGCAACATTTACCAAAATTTATAAATGTGCATATATATATATATATATATATATATATATATATATATATATATATATATATATATATATATATACCAGAACAAGCACAATGGCGTATTATTAAAGCTGTTTGAAACTTGAACTTTCCCCGAGCTCCATGTTCAGCCATGCTGTACCTCACTTAACTAGCAGTTGTTTCATTGCTGTGCATCGTTTATGTCTTGTTTTGATAGGATTCAGTTTGAAAAACATTTATTTCTTGACTAAATTGGACAGTTTAAGTAACAAGTCCATTGGATTGACTTGATCATTTTTTGTACTGCTGCATGTGTTTACTTGATGAAAAAATTAATAACCCATCTGAACATACTGCTTGGACATGTGCACAATGCAACAAAGATGAAAAGATAAAAAAAACATAAGAAAGAAATGGATACAATTTGGTCTGTCTAGGTTTTAATTGGATTTATAAAATGGCTAAGAACATAAGCAATGACTTGTAAACTTGATAAAACTTTTCTGTAAAATAAAATGTTACTGATTAAATGTTAACCAACAAAGTCTCAAAAGGTAAATAGTGTACTCAGAAGAATACTTTTATCAGAATTAAAAGTACCGCATATACTCGCGTATAATCCCGTTTGTGTATAAGCCGACCCCCCCCAATTTGACTAGGTAAAAACAGGAAAAATTGCATGACCCGCAGATAAGCCGACCCCCCCTTCTTCAAGGCTTTATTTTTTCCTAAATTCTTCGGCTTATACGCGAGTATGTATGGTACATGACAGTGCCTACCGTATATACTCGTGTATAAGCTGACCCCCCTCCACTTGACTAGGTAAAAATATGAAAAACTGCATGACCTGCAGATAAGCCGACCCCCCTTCTTCAAGGCTTTATTTTTTTCCTAAATTCTTCGGCTTATACGTGAGTATATACGGTAAATCAATGATTCATGCGCAGAACAGTCAGTTCGAATCAACTTTGGCATTTTCCTAACAATGCTACATTCCAATTGAAAATTATCCTTACTTTAAAAGACTTCACAGAAAAATTTTACTTAATAGTCCACTTGAGATGGAGATCATTTAATTAGCATTGGAAATTCAACATCACTGACAGCCATGTAAATATTTGTTCACATGATTACTGATTTTGTAAAAGCTTGTAAATGTTGCAACCTTAACATGCAGAGACTGTTTTGATATATAACGTGGCAGTTGTGAAAAAGGTTAAGGTCACTAGTCACTTGGATCAGCTTCAGCTCTTTTCACTGGAAGCAAAAGGCAGGTTCTCTCCCATTGCAGCTCTTACTGGTGTCATTGACTCCTTTTTAAAATTGTCAACCTGGTCTTGAACAGTGCCATGGCATGATTCACAGGTAATATTTTTCTTTAATATTAACCTTACCATCAAGCAGCTGTCATTGCACTATCCTTGTCATGTACTGCAGCTCCCAGTCTGCTTGGACTGCATGGAATAGCTTTTACCTTATTTTACCTTTTCTTAAAATGTTATATTCACATTTGAAAATGTCTGCTCAAGTATTTATGTCATTTTGTTTCATCAGATAGTCTTTTCGATAAGCCTATGTCATAACACAGAATGTTGCCATCTAGAAAACACTTGCTAAAACTTAAAAATAAGTAACAAATGCATGTATTTAATGAACCTTGATTAACATTTCAAGTATTACTACATCATTGTTTCAATCCAGCACCCAATTTGTTCAGCTCAACTATAGCAAACTCTTTAGAAAAGCTAAAACTTGTTTTAAAACTAACACGAGTGTTAATGTATATGTATTAAAACTAACACTAGTATTCATGTATATGTATTAAAACTAACACTAGTGTTCGTGTATATGTATCAATAATTTCACCAATAACGATAACCTACATATATCCATGTTACTAGTCCTGTTACAAAACTGATATTAATATTAAAGAAAGAATGATTAAATAATACAACCATTTTAACATTATCCCTGTTACTTCTTGTGACTGTAATATCATTGTAAAAAGATTTAATGATTGCCTGTTTGACCCCAAAAGATAGCTATGTATAAACATTGCATAACATCATCTGAATATTTTTATTCTGTAGGTTGCCGATATGGCTGCATTTGTCATCTATGTAAATTCAACGAGAGTCCTGATGAGAGCAGCCAGTCTGAGTCACCCAGTTACTTGGAGAAAAATTCCATGGTCTGCGATAAGGAATACTGCCGACTCGGATGTATTTGTGATAGTCTTGAAGGCAAAGTGGAATCACAGAAACATAATCATTGTAAAAAAGCAAAATGTATGCTGGAATATAAGTGCAGGCCAGATTCAGAATCAGCTAGGAATGATCAACCGCTGCAGAATAGCTTGGGATTAAGGCAAAAACACATCAATAGGCAATCGGATCAGGTAGTCACAATTGTCATGAAATTTCAACAAGCAATAAACTTGTAAGAAATTAGCTAGAAAACTAAAATTTTCGTGAATATAGAGAAGACTCCATGTATAATAAACTGCAGGTCATCTCTCTGAAATTTGTTTCTTAAAATATGGGTTCATAAAAAATGAAAATGAATGTATAAAATTAAAATTCTTCTGTGTACATCAGCACTTTTCTTGCATCTAAACTATTGGGATATGTTATAAATTGGTTCCATTGTATACTTCATTTTAAACTATATCAATCATAACACAAGGGGTATTTAAAAATTATGAATTCTGAATATCAGTGAGCTGTACAACACTGTTCATTATTAGTGAGCATATCCTCTCAAAGTACTCCCCATGCACCTCTACACATTTTCCAGTCTGATTATCCAATTCTTAAATGCCATTTGGTATTCACTCTTGTTTGTTTTCATACTCTGGAAAACATTTTACAACTGCATGGCAGCTTTAAGATCATCTGCCTTGTAGCAAATCTTTGATAATAGAATTAAGTCACTTTGAGCTAAATCAGGGTTGTGGTATAGAGGATGTGGCGAAGTTTGGATGCTGTGAGTCACTTTGACATAATTAGGGTTGTAGTATAGGGATGTGGCAAGTTTGGATGCTGTGCTTTTTCAGAAAGTCAGTCATAATGGCAAATTTATGTACTGGTGCATTGTCATGGAGTAGATAGACACCTTGGGTACTTGTGCATGGACATCTGGTTCAGTTGTGTTCCACAGCTTGTTAACACTTTGGAGGTGGACAACTGTCGATTGACACTGACAGAGTCAGGCACAGGTACCTGAAAGACTGGGCCTTTTGCATTGAAAAATAATGCATAAAAAACATTTATGTCAGGGGTCTCAAACTCAAACCACCCTGAGGTTTGCATGAGGGCATTTTCTATGGCCCAAGGGCCGCACCATCTTAGTTTTCTCTCATGACACCTTGTGATGCCAATCATTTTACGGGCCACAGGATACAGCTTGGCGGGCTGCATGTTTGAGACCCCTGATTTATATGAAGCTGTTTGTGGTCTCTGCTTGGTTTGTCCAATCCAAACTTTATTGAATTCAGTCAGAGTCTGTTTTTAATCAGCTGTCAACAAATGTAGGACCCATACTACACAAAGCCTTTTTTGAACTTCAGCGGATTCTTCAGTATGTTGCAGAATTATTTTCTCGATTATAGAAATCTCTTCAGCTCTGTCGTACTGAGTATCTTCGTCTATTTCCCACTTCATAGTAGCCACGTGATGCTAACCAATTGCAGACATTATTCCAGAATATGGGTCATCTTCCATGTGTTTGCAATAATCTTTACAATGATGAAAACACCTTAAAATTTTATGATCTGACAGAGATTTAAATCCGTAAACTTTATCCAAGTCAGTGTCGATATCAGCCTTGATAAAGTGTCCCAATTTTACAGTATGCTTTTTGTTCAGTAGTGGATTTGTTCTCCTCTGACATTTTGTATGTCACTGTGATTTACCTGTGTTTTGTCATTTACCTCACTTGTATATATCTGCTGGTGTACGGCATGCTGTACATACTGTTCAGATGTTAGATTTATTGACATTAAAAGAAACAAGGAGGTTATAATAAAATGTGGAGATCTTCTCCTCGTATATTTGCTGGTTAGTAGTTTGCCAATTTTGTTGTGTGTTTACAGAATTTTCCAACATCACAATAACAAAACACTTGCTGCTAAAAAGCATGTGATTTACAATAGCCATACCATAGTTATTAGAACTAGGTACTGTGAAAAATTTTGTACTGTGGTATGCTGCAGTATTTCTCAATGTACCAAGATACATTCAACAGTATACTGCAATTATATTAGAGACCAACAATTTATTGTTGTGGGGCAGCAGTCTGACAATTTTTTGTTTAATTCCACCTGTCAATAATTGGAAAAAATATCTTGCTCTGATGTATAGCAAAATAACACCATTTATATATCTATGATATTATTAGGAACAAAATATTAATTATCTTGAGATAAAAGAAAGAAAATATTTCAGCTCAAAAGAAAATCACATAATATGGGATGCCAACACCCAGGCAAGATAGTTATCAGAGAGGACCAGTAAACATTAAACTGACTTAACAAATGAGAAAATATTTAGTGGACTTGAGAAATATGTATAGTTCAGACAGAAAACAAGTGCACTCCTGAAAATCGAAGGATGATTCGCAGTCTTACTAAGGAACACATATACTTAGCGCATTCACATATGCTAGTAAATAACTACTCATAACCCAGCATACCAAGCAGAGCAATATTAGAAACTTTGGCCTCTTGTTCATTCAGCTATTCTTTATATGCAGACCTAGCCCTAATGTTTGCCTTATTTATCAGTGTACATTTAGTTGATTTAACATTCTGAGAGGAACTAAATTTTGTGAGATATTATTTCATTATGTCTTTCACCCTAATTGAAGGAGACATACTATTTTTTGCTGTTGATAATTCCATCCTTTAGTCCTTCACACTTTGTGTGAGCACAGTATCTCAAGAATTGTCGAGCCAAAACAGACCAAATTGGATATTTAGTTACCTTGAGTGTTTCTCAAGATCTGATTTGGTTCTGGCAAATTGTTGTTAAATTATTACCAGCTGTCAGCTTGTCCATCAGACAGGTAAATTTTGTAATCATCTGGGTGTAAATATATATGCTTGTGACCTTGTGAGGGAACGATCTATATACAGGATTTAATTCACAAAAATTTAACATTTTAAAATGCCAATTTGGCAAAATTTACAAAAGTTTAATTAGCTAACCTCAAATATAATTGTTTGCATTATTTTAAAAAAAAAATTTTTTTTTGTGAAAAATTCAGGCCTTAAAGGAAGGTAAAGCAGTGAATGAGAACAAGGATATCCCTACACTTAACTCAGGTGATAAAGACAGTACCACCAAACGAGATGAGGAGAAAAACAAAGATGCAGGGAAAGCTAAAAATCGTTTCTCTACCCTTCCCAAAAGGGAATCCACATATCGTCTAGCGAAAAACCTGGATGCAATCAGTCGAAAAGCTTGGCAAGTCTATGAAAGTAGTGAGATATACGTAGACCAGCGAGTGAAAAGGAGAAAAAGTGTAAGTTGCATAAGACTTGTACAATACTGGAACAGCATGTATCACTTAGGAAAAATAAAACTAACAATCAAACCTGTAAGTACAGTTGACTGTGTTAATAATGGTCACATGAGAAACTTCCCAAACTTTGGCTTTTGGAAACAGGCTTCCCTTGTATTGAGGCAAGCTGAGAGATGAAGGACCATACCACAGTCAGGATCCTGTCTTGTTTTTGTCCTGGGTCACCACTACTTTTCTTTATGCCTGCCATGTTTATCTGAAGTGGCTTGAGGTGAAATATAATATACATTTACCTCATTACTTGATTGACATTATCTGGATGTGTCCCCCAATACAACTTTGTGTACCTTGATCAGTGGTGACATCATAAATGTTTAGCTTTTTTGCATTAGTTTATTGGGAGTAGATCATGATGGATTTCAGGAGAATACTTGTCAACATTAGCAGAATTTTTAAATATAAATAAATAATATTATCACACAGGCTGGAGAATTTTTTTAATCTGTACTCTATGGAGATTTAAAACCAGGTCTCTGGGTTACTGCACCATTCACATTGCCTGCATGCACCAACCCCCATACCATCTCGACAGTGCACACATCACCAGGAAATGATGCAACAGAGTTGGTGGTATAGGCATTTGTGTGTAGCAGACATACCCACATGTTGACTCCATAGTTAATTATATAAAACAGATGCCATCTGAGGTTCCTATGATCATTGTAGGTTCTGGTAACATTACCCAATTGTCAGATGAGGGGAATTATTTCATCTGGGGATGGGAAGGCATGTGTTTCTGCTTTAAAAAAAACAAAATTGCCATCTTGTATTTTCGTGATTTTATCCAGAGTTGTATATCAACCAAAAATATTTGAGTAATGAAAAGACTTGTATCATGATATGTCCACATTGTTGTCAATAAGTTTGGGGATATTTGGATTCCATAAGTCTTCCATCTCTTTATTCTGTATACCTTGTGTGTTGCAGGACCCAATAGAAGGCCACAAGAAGGATTCCACAAAAACTGCCCAACCATCTGAGTCACAATCCCAAATAAAGTCTGAGGATGGTACCAACCAGCATCCAGCACAGAATATCAAATCTGAGAATACTACAGATCAAACAGAGTTAGAAGTATGTACATTTTACACAGGTTTTTATTATATTAATCAGTGAACAATTTTTATGGATTCCACAGTTGCCACAAACCATACATTTAAAGACTCCGTTAAATCGTCTGCCTATGGAAAAATAAAATAGGACTCAATATTTGTTGGAGGCAAATCCACAAATTTGGAAAATGACAAAATTGTCTTTTTTGTGTCAAAACAGAGAAAATTAGAGCAATAATATTAAACAAATTATATCACATGATATGAATGATGGTGCACAAGATGTAAGCTGAGTTGGCACTATAATTTTCTAAGTATTTGGCAAATTTTGCTTAGAAAAATACTGATGTGTTTAATTATCTGGATTACAAGAAATGAGCTGGATTCTGGAATTTTCTATTTCTAATCTGACTTCTATTAAACTTAGTCAGTACCTATTACTTATTAGTATATTCTTTCTTAGTTCCATTATTTCACAGAAATTATGCTTTTCAAACTGAAATATGTTCAATTTGTCGCTAAGTTATGTATTTCTGCATGTTAATTGTTAAGAAATTCAGTCCCGTTGCACAATTTATACAACCAGGAGGATATGTTACACTAGCAGACATCAGGGACTATTAGGGATAAATTTGCAGTGATAAAATTGCCCCATAAGTGATAAAATACATTGCTAGAGTGAGAAACTTTTGTGCTAATGTATATTATAATGTTGGTGAGCATGTTTATTATGACAAGAGTGTGACTTTGCTATTAATGTATCTCTCAGGTTGTAGCCTATTCCTTGTTATATATTTAGTTCTGTATTATACATACCTTTTTGCTTGAGAGATGCAAGCACAGCCCAAAATTCCAAAATTGAAATGTTTTGTAACTTATAATAGCATGTAATTATATCTATAGAACTTTTTTAGTGTGATATCTATTTTTTCATTCCTTTCCAACTATGCTTAATTTCAATAAGAATTTGCATGACAGTTGCCTCTTCTCATTAAAAGATGGGTAGGACTGGGTGACTAGGCATAGTACTGAATTAGTCTCGTAATTTAAAGACTGGAAACTGAGTGAGCCTTATAGGTAAAAGACTGGAGGGTGGAATTAGATTTTAGTACTGGGTCACTTCCACAGGTACGAGACTGAAGGAATAGGAACTGGGTGTAGTACTGAATCAATCTCAAGTAAAGAAAGGAGAACTGGGAAGTGATGCAATATCAAGTCAGTCTCAGAGGTAAAAGACCAGAGAACTTGGAACTGGGTGTAGTAATCGTCTCTTGGGCAAAAGACTAGGACTGGGAACTGGGCATAGTAATCAGTCTCATAGGTGGAAGACTGTAGGACTGGGAACTGGGCATAGTAATCAGTCTTATATGTAAAAGACTAGAGCTGGAGACTATCTCTGTTATGTACTCCAGTTATCAGATTGCAGCGTGATTTGATCTGAACTTTCTTGCTCAAAAGCTTGCACTACAGTAGTTGTACATGATGTAATAGTGAGGCTTGTTTAAGATGGGAACCTATATTAACGTTGCAACATTTTCTTTTTTATTAGTTGAATCCAACCACAGGAGAATTCGAGATCTCTGATGATGATGAACCATTTTCTAACTTAGGTGACGATGTGCTCTGCTCTAGAACTATGGTGTATGTACCAAAAAGGTAAACTAGTACTATAAGAACTAAAATTTTATTTATTGTGCATCAGTTGTACAAATTCTGTTAAGGATGTTCTTAGTGACAAATTCATGTTTAATGTACAGCTCAGAAAAGATACCATGGATTAATTGTTATGCTAGATTTTAATTTTATCCAATATAGATAGGTGGTGAATTGCCTGACAAATCAACGTCCAAACCTGTACACATACTATAGGGTGGTTTGAAGTCTGATGTCACTTCTTCATAAAATCATGCAATTGATGCAGACTGATCTGTCTGCAACACATCTGTGTACATTTTAGATGCCAGTATTTCTTATGACTCAGTCAGTTGTAGGAACCGTTTAACAACATATACAGAATATGTCTGTATCAAATCCTATTTTTGACAACTTGTAAATCCACTTCAAATAACACAGCTCTACATCCTTTCACCATGCAAGATTTCATGGTTACATCCAGTTGTTCTATCAGCTAATTTGAAAGTTTTAGTTGCTTTTGTCATATGACTAAACTCACCAGATATTATTCATATTTTTAAAGGGGCCATCTTGAAAACTTTTTATCATTACTCCTGGTGAATGATGGATACATATCAACATAGCATTTTCACTAAAAGACTTATGATGTCTAGTTGGTCCTGCATGAAAAGGGTGCCAGTCTGACATCCATTATAGCCATCATGGCAACCATCTTGAAAATCTTGCTTCTCCTAAAGAGAAAGTCATATTTTTTCTGAAACGCTTTTTATGTCAGGTACTTGAAAAAATTATGCGAATCTTATGTCTGATACTACCACCACAGTGGCCATCTTGAAAATCTTATCTCTATTGCTCGTAAAAGGATAGTTTGGGGCTCTTCACTATAGACTTGTTATGATGTCTGATATTTCTAAATGAAAGTGGTACTGAACTGACATCCAACGCTACTCTTCCTGAACAGAAAGTCACATTGACATAGGGTGTTCACCAGAAGACTTCCTAAGATGTCTAGTGGTTCCCAATTGAAAATTGTGCTTATCTGACCTTCAGTATGGCCACCATAATGGCCATCTTGAAAATCTTATTGGTGTCTCCCAGATGGATGATCATATGGACATTGGGCTTTCTTCAGAAGACTTTTTATGATGCCTAGTTGTTCCTAAATAGAAATGGTGTCAATCTGATGTCCAGCATGGCCACCAATGGCAGCTGTCTTTAAAATCTTGTCCTTAACCCATTACCTCATGTAAGCGGCTTTGGATGCCTCTACCCCATTCTCTTGGAAGTACCTTTTGACGCCTCTACTCAATTTACATGAAAGTGAGTTTTGATGCCTCTACACCATTCTATGGAACCGCTTTTGGACGCCCGCTGTAAACAAATAAATACATACATTGCTTGTACAAAACTTGTGTATTTCACACTAGAATTTAATTGCTGATTTCATGAGTTTATAAATCTGGTGTGATGTTGGAAATTCCCATGTGCATTATGATAATCTATACCAGTTTCCACCATCATGTTTTGCCTCATGTACTATAAATAGCATCAGACATGAATACAAAATGTCACAGGTTAACATTCATGAATTGAGTTTTGAAAGTTCATCTGCTGTTCAGCAATGGAAGTCAGTGGACACAGAACAAAATACAAATGATCAATCATAAACTATACTACCAAGATTACAGAAAATTCCAAGAAAGATGATTAAAAGAGTTCAGTTATGTGCCAAAGATATTAGAATGTATTGTCTTTTGTGCAAGCAACACACACACCTTAAAAATAAACTATCAGCTTCCCAATCGACTTTATTTCAGGATACTACTAATTACCAATGGGCTGTCCAGGTAAGACAATAGAATTCAGATGATCATGTTATTACCACACAAAACAAGTCACAAGAGCTGTACATGAATCAGCACAAACAACTACATAGAGATTAAAGAACACTGATAATGTATTTTGTTGTTCCTCACATTTTGTTGCTCTGTACAAGTAGGTTTTCTTTGCAGAATAGACATATATGTTGCTACTAATGGAAGAAATGTTGAAAACTGGATGATTATTGCATATGCAGCAGATCTCTTCAGAGAGGCTGTTCAAAGGGCCTGTCAGAGAATGATTTAAAAGTGTTAAGCAGGCAGTTTTAACCACCAAATACAGATCAGTATTTTGTGCTGAATAATGGCTTTACATAGTTTGAACTTCATAGAAATTAATAGATCTTCTTTCCTTAGAAATAAATATTAGTTTTAGACACTGTACCTTTGCCGTGCTCCCAGTTTTTGGTGCTGCATACCCAAGGTTGGGACATTAAGAGTATAAAATGCCAACATTTTTAGAACTTATGGGAACGTTGGCAACAAACTTCTTTAAACGCAGTTAACTTTACTTCCAAAAGGATTTCAAAAGTGGTTCAGATTGGGTTTGTTTTAATCTGTGAATTATTAAT
This sequence comes from Megalonaias nervosa, assembly GCA_016617855.1. Classification (NCBI taxonomy): domain Eukaryota; kingdom Metazoa; phylum Mollusca; class Bivalvia; order Unionida; family Unionidae; genus Megalonaias; species Megalonaias nervosa. The sequence continues at coordinate 23,547 of JAECUM010012076.1, forward strand.
AGTTTTCTGGCAGGCATTCATTAAATTGGTTCCAACTCTATATTTTGGTTAAAGAATGACTTCAGAGTTGACATTTCTATTAAAACAGAGTTTGAGTCATAATTTTTAAAAATTGTGTTTGATTTTTGGTCATTGCTTATAAATCTATTGTCAGCATGCCATCCAGACTTTGTGGTACAATGGCATGGTTCATTCCATACAAAGTCATCCTTTACATTATGACAAATGATTTGGAATGCCTCGTATTTAGTTGATGTGTTGCATTTGTAATGAGCAGCATCTTCATCATCACCTTACATAAATTATGCCCACAGTGTATGGAATTATTTAGTTTCACACATGTGCTAGGACTTCATGTCACAGCAGCATGTTCTATTTAAGATCACAGACTTGCTTGTAGCTCTGGTTTGTAACCTTGTAGCATAAAATGGAATGTTTGTTGCAATTTCATTAGAATTCATTGAGTGAGGCTGCATATATCAGTAATGAGGATGGAAAAAATATTAATCTTGCCCACAACTACACAGTTTGTTGATCATAACTGCCTGCAATACACCTGTATGCATTTCAACTAGAAAAGCCCTGCTCAGCTCAGCTCTGTACATGTAATGACATTGAACAATTGTAAACAAAATACACAAATTTACCTAAAACCAATATAACTTTACTTTAACATTATCTGATCTTCTGAGGACACAGATTTATACTGCTTCATAGCACTTTTAAAGCAAACACATTAAAGAACAAGAGTCCACTTGAATGCTACTCACTTATCATGGCAAGTTCCAAGTGGGAATTTTGGATTAAATTGGTACTCATAGCAGATCAATACCCACAGTAGCAGACATAGTAGATAAATAGATGAAGTGTATCCAAGTCAAATAATGAAAAGGTCAACCTGATGATTTGTCAGCTTTTGATTTCTTGTCACAGGTACAGACAGACAAGACCTGTTACATTGTCCACCGGTGGAGTAAAACCTATTCCAAGCTCTGCAAAGCCAAGCCTGGCATCATCTACATTGCCACAGGCCACGCCTGCTGCAGCAGTAATAGAAAAGGGGAAATCTGCAGCAGAGAAACTTGGCTTGACCACAAGCTATGCAGCAATGACTGCTTCAGAGAAAATTGGATTGAAAAGCAAGGTTAGTATTGAAGCATGGCATTGGAAATCTAACAATTTAGGTACAGAATTGGAGAGAGGTTGCATGACCTCATGGTTTACATGCTGGGCTTGTCATCCAGAGTCAGAGTTTCTGTCTTTGTTTTCTAAGGCAAGATTGTGATGGTTTCGATTGGCCTAGCTCCAAAATATTAGGGGTAAGGTCGGTGGTGGTGTTGTTTTTGTGGAATATGATACACTAAATATCCATCAAGATTTGGTCATATGAAAAGATGCTGAAAAAACTGTTATTTGTTACTTATAGATTTTATAAAATTCATATTTACATGTTATATGTAAGTAATTAATTGTTTGGCTTTGTGCTACATTAAGTTTATATATCCTTGCCTCGCCTTGACCGGTTGTAAATATTCCTTGAAGCAGCGACTTTCATGATAACCAATTGCAATCCAACCTCCTGTAATGGTTACTTCCATTTAACTCATTTGCCCATAGAGGATTTCAGAGTTCTCAAGAGAGCTGTTTCTCATTGGTGAATCTAGTGAGGCTGCTTGAAATTGTCAACCAAGGGGCATAATGTGAATGCATTTTGATTTGATCCAGTCCATCCTGACAAGCTTGTTAGCAAGATTGTGCAAAAACCAATCTACATAGACAAATGGAATTTGACTAACATATTTGTATGCATATATAGATGACCTGATTAGTTGTAGCAATATTTCCAATTTCTCATTTGAATACATTCCCTGATCCCATTAGGGATATAAGCCTAGTCATACTAAATAACAAAATTTGTCTTTCTGACTATATTATATATACAAAGAACAATAGCTTTTGCCCATCACCTCCCCTTGCCACCACTAGATGTTGACAGTTTTTAAGCTTTGCTTACATTCAGCAATATTGTATGCAATACGTCCCCATAAATCCAGGTGAAATTTGAGTTAAATTAAAACTGGTTTGGCGATTTAATATTCATTCATAACTAGGTGGTACATGTTATTTTTTGCTCCAGTAGAACTTATCAGATGGTCTGTTGTCTGTCATCTGACATCGTTCAATCCGTTAGCGCTAGTTTGTTATCGCTACTCCTTCTAAACTACTTTCAGGTTTGCCAATGTTAGACACACATTCATCCCATAGTCTAGTTGGTCCTAGGTGAAAATGGTGCTGCTTGCACATCCAGTATGGTCACCACAGTGGCCATCTTGAAAACCTTATTTTTGCTGCTCCTCCTGAATGAAAGGTCTTATTAGCATGAGGTTTTTACTAAAAGACTTACTATGATGGCTACTTGGGCTTAGTGAAAATTATGCCGATCTGATGATCATCCATTGTGGCCACCATGGTAGCCATCTTGAAATTTTTTTTATCACTATTACTCCTGAATGGATGGTTGTATCAACATGGGGTTTATACTAAAAGATTTGTTATGATGTCTAGTTAATCAGTTAATCTTAAATGAAAATGATGGCAATCTGTTTCCGATATGTTGTTATTACCACTGATACGGAATGTATTATCATATCGACATTTTCAGCAATAGATTTTTTTATGATCTCTAGTTGGTCCTAAATCAAAATGTTGCTGATCTGAATCCAAAGTGCCCACTATGGCAGCCATTTTGAAATCTTATTGCAACTCCTGCTGAACAGAAAGTTTTATTAACTTTGGGGTTTTCACCAAAAGACTAATTGTGATATCCAGTTGCTGTTATATGAACATAGTGCCAGTGTGACATCCAATATGGCAACCATCTTGAAAATTATGTTACTGCTACTCCTAATGAATGGATTGTTTTGTCAACATGAGGTTTTCACTAAATGTTGTTTAGTTGGTTCTGAATGAGAACGACACCATTCAGACATCTAGTATGGCTGCCACAGCAACCATCTAGAAAATCTTTCTGTCTCTACTCCTCCCGAACAGAAAGTCCTGTTAGCATGGGGTATCAAGCGAAGACTTGTGATGTCTACTTGGTCCTAAATTGAATGTTGTTTATCTGATGTGTAATATGGCTGATACAATGGCCAACATGAAAATCTTTTTATTGATGCTTCTCGTAAGTGAATAGTTATATCATCATGGGATTTTCATTGAAAGACATCTTTTCAATTTTTTCTTGATTTTAATTCAAATGATGCTGATCTGATGTCCAGTATATGGCCATCTTGAAAATCTTGTTTCAACTCAAATGGTGCTGATCTGATGTCCAGTATATGGCCATCTTGAAAATCTTGTTTCAACAAGTCCTCTTAAAGGGAAAGTCATATTGACATGGGGTTTTCATCAGAAGAGTCATTGATCATGATGATTGAAAATTTGCCCATGTTAAATTCACAGTCAATAACTGCATTTTTTTCTTCTGTACCAATTCAGTTCAGTTACAAATGTATAAACTGCTAAAAGAGCAGCACAATTCTCTTTCCTGAGTTGAAACTTCAATGCGTAACTGTCTATTTCTTCTGACTGTTAGTCCTGTATGGAGGAAAATGCATAGCCTATTTCAGCAGCTTTATACAATGTATATATGCTGACCAACTTTCATGGTGAGAACACTCTGGATGCACAGTCATTTAGAAAAGAAAGAAAGAAATAACCAGTTTGATCCTGACAGATTTGCACTGAATGAAGTATAAAACACCAAGCACCATAATTTTATAACTGTTTAATTACTTGAAAAAAGCTCTGAATATCGGATCATGTTTTTTTAGTTTTCCGTTGTGGGTACATGTTACCTTTTTGGTGCTTAGTGTTAGTGTTAGAGCATTTCTGAAATACATGTACATGTACCATGATTTTAATAGCAGCAATTATTTAGTTCATTTTCTGCATAATTACATGTTGAGATAAAGAAAGCAATTTTTAAAAAAAATTTACAATGATAAATTTATGTATTAATGATTCAATCAGTATATGCATCATGTTTAAAGAATCAGAAATTTAGATTGTTCAATTACAGTTTCATGCAAAAATAGTGTCAAATTACTCCATTTTTTGCTTCATCCCAGCTTACTTTTCTGTATTGTGGTTTTTCCCAACTTTCACCCATGAAATCATCATAAAGCTAAAAGAATTATTCATTACATGATTGCATGCCCTTTTGACTTGGAGGTCAAGGTCACAGAAAATATGCATTATGGATTTATTTCAAGGTTTTTCATTTACTTACATTTTCTAAACTTCCTAATGGATTGTTTTTCATAATTAGGTTCAATAATTATAAAGAAAAGACAGTTCATTCAGTGACATGATTGCTCTTTGGGGTTAAGGTTAGAGTAAAAGAAAAATTGTCAAAAAATTATTTTAATGTTTTGGTTGAAATTTTTTTCATTTGCTTATATTTCTAAACCTGATGAAGCATTTTACTTGTACATGGGACAAATGTTATGTAGCCTACACAGTTCATATTGTGACATAATCCTTTGTCCATGAATTTTGGGTCAGTGTCACAATCATCAAAATGTTATGTTCAGGTTTTGGTTACTTAATTTTCTTCATTTGTTTGTATTCCCAAAACCACTTTATGAATTTTGTTTGTAAGTACAATTTTGTTTGTAAATACAATAACTTATTATGAAGGTAAGATTATCATTCTGAGATATGCTTGCTTTACCTCTTTACTCTGCGGTCAAGGTAATGTTTTAGAGCAGTGTTTCAATCATGGGCACAGTATGCAGTCCCTGGCCTTCTTGCTATTAAAAATATTTCTTTGGCTTAAATGACTGAACATATTTTGTCATTATGGGGGGTAGGGTTGGGGTCCCAGTCCACACAAGGGGCCTTGGATTTGACGACCCATTGGTGTCCCAGATATTGCAGGGGTACCATATGCTTATGGAATCTGAGAAGTCTTCTGTGCAGTTGGCTGCCATGAATGCCATGTGGTTGCCCATATATGAAGTAGAGGTATTTCTGTGGTGATTAATGGCATTTGTACTATGGATCATTGTCTTCTGAGTGCATGGCTAGGTATGTGGAGTGAGAGCACCAGTGAGGCTGAAGAGCATCAGGCCCATTGTTGATGGGCGACATCTGTCATGAGGCACAGGACCTGGATTGCTTGTGTGTTGTACTCAAGCCAGACCTGTGTGCCCAGATCTTAGACACGAATAACTTTTTAAATATCGCTAATTTGTGCCTCTTTGTTCCCTAATGAAGAAAATAAAATATTTGTATAGATTGTTTCAATGTAGAGAAAGTGAATTCATAGTGTAAACTGTAATAGTAAAATAGATAACTGAATATGGCATTATAATGAATGTTAAAGTGGGTGCATTTTTATTTCAGTGTAAGGTTTTACTATATTAATTCAAACATGTATCAGTTTGCCTCTCCTACTATGTAGCTGTGACAGCCATCATGTGACTGATAATGCACTTGTATATTGTTTTCAGTAATCTCACCGTAAAGTTGTGAGCAATAGGGGTGGAAAATTTTACAAACAGTCGGTCTAAAGTGGGGTTTTTTTTCCAGCTCCCAACTCCAACGCCTGCTTTGCCCCCGTCAAAATGGAGAACTCAGATGGTTTGTCTGAAGGCCAAAAAGAAGGTGGGCAGCCCTGGGGAGAAAGTTCAGTCAGAGATCAAACTTCTGGAAATCATCTCCGATTGTAAGTGGGAAGAGGAAAGAACAAATATCCTGTCCAAAATTTCTCAAATAATCTCTAAACAAGATGAGATCACTCCTCAGTCAACCACCTATGGAGATTACAAGTTAGAGTTTCTGCCTAAAGCAGACAAGCCAGCATCCATTCCTCCAGAGCTAAAATCAAAACTGCCAGAATCTATGTATTCCATAAGAATCAGGGTGACAAAAGATACAGATGAGGTTGAAATTGTTGGAATTACTCTAGAAATTGAAACAAGGAAGCAAGATTTGCGAACAGAACCAGCACAAGATTCACAAAATGAAAATTCAGCTCAAGCACGGCAGCAACGATTGATCCAGAAAATCAAGTTTGCTGAGCGCCTGAAGGCATTCTTGCAAAAGGAAGAGAAAGATGGTATCACACGTCAAGGCAGCTTCATTTCAAAAGAAAGTATCGACAAGGCATTGGATAAGTACCGAACACAACTACATTCTTTAACATCAACTAATGCAGCAGTACCCATTATAACATCATCTAGTGCAAGTGCAGCACCATCAAGTTTATCATCAAGTGGTATTTCTGGATTTAAGTCCATGAATATTATTCATACGCAGGGTTCTTCTGAGGCACAGCCTGTAGATAAAGATAAAACACCAACAGTGTCTTCTGATCAGACTATGAGATACTGCATCACAGGTAATACTCTGCGACCAGGTGGCAACAGCATCCTTCCAGGAGTCAGTATAGCCCAAGTTATTAGCTCAAGCCAAGCTGCAAAGCCAGTCCAGTCTACGATTCAGGCTCAGATGAAGTTACCAAATGGAGGACAGTCTGAGGTCTACTTGATTCCTGTCACAGGAAGTACCAGTGTACCAACACAATTGGTTCGACTTGTACCAAGTACTGTGATGACTGCGGTGGGAAATATCACCCCAGTTGTTGGCACATCGCATGTGGAGAGTATCTTCACAACTTCTCAAGGAGTGGTCACAAACAATGTTATAGTTGCAAAGTCACAAGCACAAGCTACACTAGCAACTCAAATAAAAAGAAAGAAGGCTTTATCCTCTCAAGCATCAGCAGAAAGTGTCACATTAACAACTTCAACAAGCACAATAGCTAGTCTTGGGATAATGACAACATCAAAATCTTCTCAGCCAGCAAATATGGTCACAACACATGTTGATCCAGATTCAATCGATTGGATTGGAAGTCCCAAAGTAGCCTGGGTAAAGCCCACTAATACAGATATTGCTCAGGCATCGGTAGGTCAGACTTTAAGCGGAACCAGTTTCATTGCAGTAGCTGGCAAACCACTGGATGGTTATGGTGAACCTCGAGTTTTATCATCTGCTGTGTCATCAGATCTGACAGCAAAAAGCTCAACATCGGCATCAACAGAGTGCAAAACTACCTCAACAGTTAGTCAGGCTAGTGCCACAAGGACTGTAATGCTGAGCCCCAGTCAGCAAGTTGCAGGTTTAACAGGTGGTCCATTAGTAACTCTTGCATCCTCTTCAGGGGGATTCACACCTCTCCGCTTGCTTCAGACACAAGGAGCTGGACCGAACCAGAAATTTCTTCAGTTGCTACCAGTGTCAGGAACCGTAGGAAAGGGGACAGGATCAGGGGTTCATCCAGGATATATTGCTGTCCCATTTACGTTGAAACCTTCAGGGCAGCTTGTTACTGCAGTAAAGCCAAGTGCATCTTCATCAGTTGATACAAATTCAGCTGCCACTCTCAATTCAACTGAACATGGATCACACCAAATACCGCTTAAAACTGCTGCTTCAGGGACCGTGATGCAGAGCTATGTGGCAGTCCCACAGAATCTGAAAGGTACCAGCTTTGTGCCCGTCCAGTCTTTGCCCAGTAGCACGGTACCAACGGGTAAAACGCAGGCTCATTTCGTTTTGGCCAAGTTACAGCCAGCAAATGGACCACCACTTTTACCAAAATGCTCAGAGAAAACAAAGAAAGACATCACAACTAAAGAAGGAGATGATCAAGAGAAAGAAAAGCCCAAGAAGAAGAAAAAGAAAAAGAAGAAAAAGTCCGAGAAAGAGGGCGTGAGTCCACTAGGTGACAAAGAAACTAAAAAGAAGAAAAAGAAGAAAAAGAAAAAAGAGAAAAAGAATGGTGACAGTGTTACATCCTCTGACATTAAAGAAGTTGAATCTGTGCCAGCCAAATCAGGGGGGAAATCTGCATTAAACCCTTTGCCTCAATCAGCCTCCAATACTCCGAGCATTAGTAGTGGTGGTATTGTAGTTACTGTTAAATGTGCCCCACTAAAGTCTCAAACAGTGGCAGACATGGGTAAGAAAGAGTCAAATGATGTGGACACTCTCTCTTCCTCACAGAAATCCCTGTCTTCATTAGAAAGTTCCTGCAATGTCTCTGACCTTATCAGCCACACAGATGATGCTGGAAAACAAATTGCTCATGCCCTTGGAACTCTAGACGGTTCAAGCAGCAGCTCAGAAATAGACCTTCTTAAATCAGCCGACTCCAAACTTTTATTAGACAGGGAAAAGCATTTTGTAAACTCTCTCCCAGAGGAGATGAAGGAACAAGTGGAACTAAAAAGTTACACAGAGATGGAAAGCAGCAGTCAAGATTTTGTGCCTAGTTATTTCAAGTCTTCATCAGGTATTGAAGATGACAATGATGTGGTCAGAAGTGATTCACTTAAAGATTCTGAAGTCCGAGTTGTAAATGGTACTTATATGATAGAGACTGAGCAGCAGAAGGAAGGTGGAAGGAATTGTATCTTGATATATGAAGATGTTTCAGAAAAACAATCTTGCATTTCCAAAAACACTGCTTTCAGTGCCAACTGCTTGAATGCAGATAGAGCCATAAGCTCAGATTGTACATTAAATTCAGACTTTGTTCAAAACCGGGAACCAGAAACGGGAACCTCGAAAGCCATGCCTTTAAAAAGGACTAAAGTCTCATTGTTGCCAGATGATGCAAGTGCTGTGCCTTCCAAAAGGAGTCGATGTAACAGTCCCTCGTTGTCCCTTGCTGATAGTCAGTTTTCCTATGGGAGCCTCAGTGACCATTCAGAAGACCCTGCCTCTCTGTCGCATACTCAGCTCTCATTGGCTAGATACTTGAATGGGGATGATGTCATTAGCATTGAATCATCAGTAAGTACTTGGTATACTGTCATTCTTTCATAGTTGCGTAAGGTTTTTATGTAGTTTGCATATATTCCAATAACAGTGTTCCAATATATTCCAGTAGTACTTGCATTCAGAAACAGGTGTCATGTGCAAGGCATTTTCAAGGAGACATTTTCCAATATAACCTGAAAGAACATGATAGAAAGCTTGTTCATACTCTAAGGATTCACATTGATTTGATTAACAGTGCTTCAGAGTTTTTTATGTTCATCTTGCCATAGCACCAAGTGAGTTTTTGGTATGTCCCTGCATTCTTGTGTGTTCTCAATTGTGTTTTTAGTCTATAAACAATTGATTGTTATTACATTGGAGTATGATCCAATTTCATTCAAATGTGGAATATTGGTTTATACGATCAGTATCTTGGATGACTTTAACAGTGAATTAGATCTATGCATATTAATAATGTGGCTTTGTTGCCACTTTGGTGGCAACATTTCTGATCTGATTTGGATCAGACTTGATATATTTATATTCTTAAGATTTGGATGAGTTCAGTAATGACTAGGATCCACGCACACCAATGAGGTGATGTGGTCTAATCTGATTGGATGTGCATGTTACATATTTCTGATTTGATATTTATATAATCAAGATTTTTGATGGGTTTGATAAAGAGTGAGATCTACCAGTATCAATGATGTAATCTTGCATCTGAATGGCTGATCTTGTTGCCATGCTGGAGGTCATGTTTCTGATTTGATTTTCATCAGACTTGGAATATAGGTTTTTTATCATCATGTTGTTTGGACTAGTTTAGTAATGAGTGAGATGTCCACGTATTAATGAGATATATTACAAAGGTGATCCATACATGCCAGCTATTCATTATGCTTTCGTTTTTTCACCAAATTACGCATTACGCTTGACTGTATATGGATTGCATCTTTGAGATCTTGGACCAGGGGAATTGGTCCAATCCCAGAAGAAAAGACGAACCAGAAATAAGATCAAAAGGCTATGGAATGGAGGAAATAATAATAAGATTAATTACGTAGAAAAGATACATGTATTAAGTACATTTAGATACAAATTGTAATATTGTCTTGCTCACACCTTAGAACATCTTGTTCTTGATAATAAAAGCAACCGGATTCGTATTTTGTCAGGGCCCTGTTTGAGGAAGTTGACAGTGCACTATAATAATCACATCCATCAATCCACCCATACATGTGTCGGTCAACAATTTCTTTTCTGCTGATAACTTTACTGGGAACAAAATTTGGTATGCAGCTTTATATTCAGAAGAATTTACTTTTCACCCTTCCGTGTTATCATTTACAATAGTTAGGGGCTCTGATTGCCCATCCTCCTAAATTTCATTTCTGCATCTTAATTTCCCCTAGGATTGTAGGATTTCAACCAGAATTGGGCATGCAACTCTGTATTGATGAGACCTTAATATGTTCAATTTTTAATTTTTCACAATAGCAGTTAAAGGAGTTATGCCCCCTGATTGCTCAACAACGTGACTTCATTTTCCCCAGCATAACTTGACCATGGTTTTTGATGAATTTCAACCTGATTTGACATGCAGCTTTATACAGAAGAATTTGATTTACCACATTCCACAACATGTTTGCAGGAGTTCTTTCCCCTGATTGCCTAACTACTTGAGTTTGGTTTTCACAGCATGACTTAACCAAGGTTTGTTGGTTTCAGCTATTTGGCACATTTGTTTTTCATATTGATGAAAGCTTAAGTGAGTTCAACTTCCAGTATTCTACAACATGATTTACAGGAGTTATGCCCACATTGCTCTACCCTGTTGCCTTGCATCTCCACAGCACAATTTTAGTTTGTTTCATTTTATCCCGATTTGGCATGCATCTTTCTATCAATGAGGCCTTTAATGGATCTGATCTCTAGCATTCCATACTGTCATTTATAAGAATTATGCCACCTGATACCCATCCTGCTGACTTTGGTTTCTGTAGCATAACTTGAACAAGGATTGTTGGATTTCTACCAAATTTGTCCTTAGATTTTATATTGATGAGGCCATAAATGAGTCATATATTCCCAGCATTCCACGTCATTATTTAGGTTAGTTGTGGCCCCTAAATGCCTCTTCTTCTAACTTTGTTTTCCACCATTATCCTCTCTTAAATCCCAGCCAAGCAAATGTAGTGAATTGGCTATTCTGCATGTTTTCTAAATATTTCTCATGGGAGTGGTGCCCATTATTAGTCTGTTTGGACACTTAAAAAAAAAAGATATCCCTGCAAGTTTTAATACATTCTTGTTTTCATTACAAAAAATACAGTTCTTGATTGAAATTATTTGTCAGAATGTGAAGTGGTGTAAATTGTGTTGGGGGTCAGATTGTCCATGGATGAAAATTGTCCTAGAAACATTCATCTCAGATAGTTCTGACTATATAAATAAAGAATTTCCTGTGTAAATGTTTTGGTTTTCTCTCCAGGACTTTGAATCTGATGTTGATATTGAAACAGTAGATGGTCATGAGCCCACCTCACTTTTAATTACCACCCAGACAGAAGGGGGGTTGACTGCAGCCTCTTCAGAGTATATGATGACAGCCACAGAGCAGATGATGAATTTGTCCAAAAAGAAGAGAAAGTCTCAGCTTCAACCTCTTGAAAATCTTGTCTTTGATGATTTGGAGTTTAAAGAGGTTTGATATACATCTTGACGTTCTAGTCATTATCATTATTATTATTATTATTATTATTATTATTATTGGTGTGGAAGAGAGGTATCATCATCAGTATCAAGCCTGCTTTGGCTGAAGATTGACATAGTAACTACTTTGGTGTATGTGTACAGTACATGCATCATGGATTACAGAAAATCCACATTCACATGGTGGAAATTAATACATCCATGATCTTGTCTGTCACAAACCATATATATTGGTCATTGTGGATGTCCCCATTGTGGTTCATAGTGGACAGATCAAGTTTTATTGCCCCAATTAGAAAGTTGCAGTTATATAATTATGTAATAACAGGTGTCCACTGCATCATGTGGAACTTCCCATAGCAGCTAAATTACAGTAGACAGTGCAGAATGCTTTTTTTTTAAGTTGTACACAATGCCATTCAACATTTAAAGACTTGTTCGCTAAAATGCATTCATATTTGTGTGTTCAGAGATATTGAGAGATAAATTTCTGAGCAATGCATTCTGTCAGAATAGTTAAGTACTTTGCAAAATATAAAAAGTTTAATGATGAAGTCATTTTAATGAGATAGATCTTTTAAACGAACAAAAAGATATCACACACAAGTATTATCCTGAAAAGGAAGCAGACATTGATGCAGTATGTAGCATGATTGATTGGGTCATTTTATTTAGTTAATAAAATATGCCATAATTGCTGTGATTTGATTTATTTGTTTTGGGTCAATTCCATTAGTTACTTTTAAATTGTTTGCTTAAAATATTCCATGCAATGAAATACACATAGCGCTTTTCAAAATACATCAAGTCAATCCATCTACACCAAATGCATTTTCCGAGTCCACATGTTCTTTTAGTCAGTACATTCAGTTCAGATGGTAAATACTGCAGAACTGTTCTTGAATGTCAGGTAAATATTGTTTTATTATCAGTTTAATAACTAGTTATATTTTGACCTGATTACCCTTTTGAAGAAGTTGGCATGACTACAGAGAAAACATTTTGCCTGCAAATAGTGTGTGCAAAATGCATATTTAGACAGGGTTTAGCAGTTAAGCCAACACTTTGAAAAACTTTGTCCATGATCACCCAAATGGTGTTGAATCCTTGGGGACCAAAACTGGGGGTGGGGTCTTCTCATTTTCTTTAACTGCTTTTTAGTGCTATGTTCGCTACGTATTTTTATTTACTTCTGTAGGTGTGTGTGACCAGATAAGAAAATAGCATTGGAATTTTTTGGACTCAGCCTGTGCTGAAATAATTGACCGCATATCATCATCTTTTCAAACTGAATGAAAATGCCTATTATAATGCAAAATTCATTAAGAAATGGATATCTAGAATAAACAGGAGTGCATTTACAATAACAGCCTCTAGTTTTCATATGTTCGTTTAGTTTTAGTTTAATACAAGTGAAATTCTTTGATCATATTTGTTTTGAGGTTTTTTGGGGTACTTTTATATACATCAATGTAATGATTGGGATTAGGGCGTAGTTGTTTCCCCAGTTTGTTTAGTGTGTTGACTTGCAGAGTGAATGCATTAAAATCAATGAGGGATGCCATAAAACCCATTACAACTGCAAAAAAATCCATAACAGGATTCCACTAGATTGAGTGGATGTCTACTATGCTTAGGGGAAATCCACTAGATGTTGTGGACATCCACTATTGTTATTGCTCCTGTATCCATGTCTGCTGGATTGAGTGAACAATCTGTAACTACAAGATGCATGTACTGTGTATCCATACATCTATTCACACTGTAGATTGAGCTAAGGATTAAAGTTTTTTAGATTAAGGTAAATGTTACAAATTTTCTTTCCTTGTATATAGGTCATTTCTAGCTAATTAAAAGGTGGGGTTGATAAAAAGGATGGGTTTTTTTAACTTTTAAGATACATTTTTACTTGGGCAACTGAATTTGTAAAAAATTAATCTCCACAGGGCATTCCATGGACATTATGGCTGACACTTTATTTTTGTTATGTTTTAGGGGCTACTTTGCTTCTGATAGTTTGAATGATTGGAACTGCTCAGATGGATTAAGTTTTAGGTGGAGTTATGGTTAAATGTAAGGTTGCATTGTTAGAGAAGTGTAGCAGTTAAAAATGGAATTGGTTGTAAAAGGATGATAACTCAGCTTGCTATTTTCTCTCTGGCTGTGGCAGTGAAGAAACCTCTGAATAGATATCTGATTGATTTTATTACAGGCCTTATTGTTTTGATAAACAGTCCTTGCCTCTTATGTAATTTATGTCATTAGTCCAACTGGTCAGTTGAAAATATTGTCTTTAAGTTACTGACCAGGATTGTGTACATTATAACTGTATTGTATTTGGCTGGTTTCACTGTATTCTTTGTCATCACTAACTGATGTTCATGTTTGACCACAGGTAGTGTTCCATTAATTATTACAGGCCTCACACTATTCATCATTATCATTAATACCATATGAAAGGGGTTGTTTTTGTTGTTGCATTTCATTGCACTTCAGGTGTCTCACCTTTTGTAAATATTATAATCATCATCCTTCTTTTCAGAAATTTCTTGTGCAGGAGTATCTCACCAAGTGAAGGCAGAAGGGGCATAAAAAAACTCGTGGGATGCACAACCCACCTACCTTGCTTGTACTAATTGCCAATGGACAGATGGGTGTCCATTTTGCTGCCTGTTGTCAGATGAAGTCTGGGACCTTGCAGAAAGCAAATTGACTTATAAGGGGAGGAGGAAAGAGACTTTCTCCTCATTTAATGAAAACTTGGGATCTGTCTCCGAATTCCTTGGATCTCTGAAGAAGATTAGCTCTTTGGTGGTGAAGGGCAATTCTCGAGCTGAGAAGCATATGGGATCAGTCTCTGTGAGGACTTATCAGTGGCAGTTTATCCAGCTTAGTCCATGCCTGTTAGGATTAGATCCATGAGGTCCCAACCTAGAGAGGAAATACATCTGTTAGAGAGTGAGCATGGCACCTTCACCAAGCCAGAACCCTCATGATTGTAGAAAGCAAGCCATGCCTCTCATGAGATAGCTGCACCCTCACACCCTGGAGCCAGTGATGGAAAAAGGTGGATCAAGACATCATTAAAGAGGAGAGCTACGATCTAGCTTTCTAAGATAAAAAGGGGTCCTCCTGCAGATCAGATTTGCCTGACTGGTCACCAGTCAGTGGTTGATCACTGGTCAAGAGGCACTTGGCAACAGTCAACCTTCACTGGGCACCAGACATTAAAGCCGTTTTGGTATGGGGACAGGGATTGGGTCAAGACAACATGCACACCCACCCCACCAGGCTACCAAAGAACATCATGGGGGACTAGAAGTCTATGTATATTTGCCAGGCTAGAAATGGGGTCAGATCAGCATCCCTCTCTTCTCTATAATTCTTCTTAATCCCTACAGGATGTGGAGACATCCATTCAGGGAGGTGAATTGTCCTTCCCATTTATGCTGCCAGGGACATCGGGGCATTGACCTCAAAGCAGGGTTGATGTTGTGGATCGCGATTTAACTTAAAGTGGAGACAAAGAGGATGGCGACAAGTAGTGTTCTAATTCTCCTGCCAAGTCTACCATTAGGGACAGTCCCTTCACAGTGTGAAGAGTTCCAGGACAAGGCTCTCCCAAGCCCTGGTCACTATAAATTATTGTTGGGTTGCAAAGTCGTGCCTTCCAGAAGCAAGAATAGGACAAGGCCATCCTATTAGTCTTAGTGGACTCTAACTGAGTTCAATGTAGAACAGCTTAGATGGTGCCTCCATCCTTTGGGTCCCCTGTCTCCTTCAACCCATCAACTCAGGCACCATAGAAGGATTTGATTTTATAGGGTTTAATGCCATTTTTCAGCACAAACTAGTCTATACATCGTTGCCATATTTTGAGGAAAAACCTGGGAAGATCCACCAACCCACAGGAAGTTTACTGGCAAACTTTCTCATGTACCCATATTGGTCAAGCCAAGACTCGAACTCATGCAGTCAGAGGTAAATGTGATTTGTAAATACAAACACCTTAGACCAGTCTGCCACCTGGGCTCCCCAGCAGAGGAGGAGAAGATATAAGTGGTTTGATAAGGTGGTAATCCTTGTTTACCATCTTTGACTCCAGGATATATGTCCCATGCCCTCAGATTCGGAGGACAGTTTGGAACCTCCTTCACTAGGCAACTTCAGAAAGGATTACCCTCTGAATTTGTCATATTCCCAGCAAGTAGAATATTTTGGCAATCTTTCTGCCCAGGAGAAACAAGATAGTCCTCATGGAGTTGTCTTTGCACCAATCTGTAGCAGAGTAGCCATTCAGACTGGAATGACCATAGTTCCAATAGATTGCAATAAGGATAAACAACAGCCTCCACTTTTACATTTCTCCGGTACAGGAACTGAGGGCCTGGGCAGAGCATGTTTTTAGCCTGAAATGGAATTGCCTGTTCATGTACACCTTCCCACCATTCTTGATAATTCTAAGTGATCAGCTTATTTTCATATCCCCTCTATTGCCCCAGTGATTTTGGTTTAGCAATCTTTTTGACCTGGTAGTTGACCAGGAAAGGACATTGCCTCAAAAGAGGGACAGTCTGGTGCAACACAAGGACATTAATCCTTGCTGTCCCTCCCAGTGGCAGATTTTTTTCTATTCCCGTTCAAGGAGAGCAAATGCTCAGTGTCTACTATTAAGGGCAGCCTTTAACGAACATGCTCAGATTTGCAAAGGCTTGGCCATTGGTTCAGATCATCATATTTCTGACTTGATCAATTCTTTGGAGCTGCAAAGACCAGTGTCTTGCTCACTAATACCAAGATAGAATCTCCTGCATGTTGTGGTCTTGGACAAAATCCCACTATGAACCTTTGGGTAAAGCCTCTTATGAGAAGCTTACTTGTAAGACCTGTTTTCTTGCTTTTTTTGACATCTTTGAGACAGTGAGGGAGCTTCTTGCCCTGTCTTTAGAAGAAGGTTGTCTTTGGTTCAGTGGCAATTGTTAGTTTGTTTTCTTTCCTTTGCTAACCAGGTATTTTAGCAAGAAATCCAGCTTGCTTTGGTACCTTTACTCCCTACTGATATCCCTAGTCTAAGCTGTATCTATACTGCAGATGATCAAGATAAATTCATATGTCCAGTTTGGGCTTTTTGAATCTGTTTGGTCACATCTGGAGGGAGAAGGAATGGTAGGAAGGATCTGCTCCTTTCCTTAGCAGGCTCTGCTGATATTTTGGCATCCACTATTTCTAGTTGGATTGTTCAAACACTCAGAGGATTTATCAGTCCCATACTGAGATGGACCATTCATTCAGGAGGTTTAAAACCCTGAGGATTTATCAGTCCCATACTGAGATAGACCATTCATTCAGGAGGTTTAAAACCCTGAGCCACTGTTACCACATTAACTTATTAAATTCATTCATCACTAGTGGATGTTAATGAAATTCTCATTTTGGCAGTCACACATTATTATCTTTATGGCCCATAGATGTGGCCCAAAAAAAGTAGCCCAAGCAGTAATGGATATTCCTACCAAAATAAAAGGCATGAACAAAGATCCTTTTTTTATACCTTATTTTAATGGCATCGGTCTCTTATTACAGTATTAAATTCATCTACACATTAGTGACAGGTTTCTATTACTGATATTAAAATGCATTGGGAGGTACACTAATTTTAATGGTGTAATATTTGCCAGTCACTGTTGACTGATTCTCTTCTCCTACCCTACTCTGATGTCCCACAAGTAACATGTGTCCATAGAAAGGATGATGGCTACTGTGTACTGACGAATGACATGGGAGACATACTGAATAGTTACAAAATTTCTAGAACTCCCATCAAATGAGAGGATGGAATTTTTCTTATGCAGATAAGAGTAATTACTATCCCAGAAAAGTAAGATATTCGACAGCAACAGGCAGGTTTATATTATTAAAATTAGTTTGTTCTCCCCCACCTCCAGCTAAATAGCTACATGCTCATATAAATCAGCCCATTCCTTTTCATCATGGATTTTGTATAAGTCTACATTAATAATTCTTGATACAACACAAATTTGAATTACAGTGAAATTTTCAACTTTATTAAACCAAACTTTACATAATAGTTGTAGCAGGAAGATGTTTAAAGTATTTTGTGGATTTTCCTTTGTTTTGCCCAAAGATTACTGTCGAGGAGTTAGAATATATTTAGAAAATGATTAAGATGACTCTATTTCAAATTAAGCAATATGTAATAAAAACAAATTCTTGCATGGAGTGCCATGAAAGTTGCTAAAATATCCCAACACTTTTCAGCAAAAATGTACAGATTACGTTATCCCATTTTGATGTGTATGCAGGCATGTGAGTATAGTATCGAGCAACTTTTCCTAAACCATCATAGGTACAGACTTGAAACTTTGGGATTATAGTTGATGGTCTTTAGTTATGCTCAGCAGTTTTAGATGTGTTGCAGAATTTGGACTTGGTGGGAGTGGGGAGGGACACTTAAGGGGTCATGATAAGTGAGCAAAAGTATTTGGTAATGCTGTTGTTAACATTGTTCTTTAATCTCAGGAAAATGTTTGCTCATTCTTTAAGGGAATATTTTCTTTTTTTGACAGGAAGTTGTGCTAGTCAAGTCAGACCATCAGTATAAACGTGAGGAAAAAGACAGACAGATTCACCGACATAGAGAGAAGAGTAGACGCTCGGAGATGAAAACATGTTTCTCAGAATTGCGAGACATTCTAATACAAGACAAGAGCTTGTATCCTTGCGGTGTGCCAAAACAGTTAGTGCTGTCACAGGTAAGAGCATGAACAGGAAGGGGGGAGGGGCACTTGGAGGGGTTTCGATTCCTCAGTGTCTTTGGCGGTGTTTCAGCCAGGACATGCTCTTGCGGGTTTCCACAAAATCTACACCAAATCGAACAAAGGAGGAGGTTTAATGATCCTCAAAATAAAAAACTATGAACAAGGTGCATGTTCTTACCTTTAAAGTGAATCGGCTGCAGCAGTCATTCAGTGTTCAAATTGTTCAGTTATTGTTTTTTTGCAGACGAGCAAAATCAAGCTAGTGATCTTTTTCATTTGCACCTGTCACTATGATTGGATTCTCTGCTGTCCCCCATTCTCCTAATCCCATATTCTGCAAAGCTCAGGATTGTCTGAAAATAGTTGTATATGTGGTATTTTTCTTGGTTGAAAGTTTAAGAATAAGATCAGCATACAATCAACTTGTAGTAGTATCAGTGGAACGATGTGCAGTAAATTCAAGTATCATGTTGAGGTAACTTCCACTCCATTTTAGTCTCAGTGAATCTCATAACAACATGCTTCCAGTTACATGATATGGAGAGCCATTTATCATTTATAAACTTGCCAAATTTTCCTGAGAGGTAGGAAGATAACTGATTTCTTGACCACAGTGTCATGAAAACAGTAACAATTACCATGTAAATGATGACTCCAGTGAACAAGGTGGTTCACCCACACAAAAAAAGATTGAAGTCAAACAGGAAATTAAACTTCTGTCAAAGAATTGGATTCCATAAAGCCATAAAAAAAGAGGAACCCTCAAGAAATCTCTGGAAAATGAAACTTTGCAAAGACTAGTGTCTGTAATATTTGAAGGATATAACATTGTAGACTTTGACTTCTGTGTTGTTAGAGTATGGTTCATGGCATTAGGGAGGAGAATTGTATTGGCTATATACTGTGATTTTCATACAAATAACATGTAAAATAAACTGTTAAAGATATTCCATTTTGTTATATGATTGGCCCATTATGATGACACTATTGGCCCACTTTGTCAAATGATGGGCACCAATTGGCCCCATTTTTGTAAAACCTGTTTGAAACACTGCTATGGCATGATATCTTGTTTTTTCTTTCAATATATAGTTTGTATTACTAATAATAGTAATAAACTTTGTAGACCTACTAACAAGTGTAACATTGCATGGAGCCAATGGTCTTTCAGGTCAACTTTATATATTAAGAGAGGCAACTCAAATATATGTAAATGATTAAACCTTGTAGTAGTCATCTCCCTTGTTTATTTGGATTTTGTGTACATTTGGTGGACAGGTATCTATGTACCCAGCAAATAAACAAAAATTGTCCGTTTGATATGAAATGTAGAACCACATTTAGCTACAAAGTCTGCATATGAATACACAATGCTTTTTTTATGGTCATGTGACCGTGAGAAATTGGACTATTATAATATGAAGAATGACTTGAGAAAATTGCTCTAATATCAGATTTAAAGTTGGTGTCACATAGATTCAGACCTCAAGGATTCAGATTGCTTTTGTTGAGTCAAAGAAATAATCCTTTTATTTAGTGTTTTCATATTTGTTGGGTTCGAACCCTGGCTGAGTCATACCAAAGACTTATAAAAATGTTACTAACAGCTGCCTTGCTAGGAGCTCAGCATCAAGAGATTAGTGTTAGGATTGGTTGGCCTGGTGTCAGGATAATATGACTGAGTGGGACATCATGCTACATGTCTTTGGCATGATGCCCCAGTGCTAAACATCACTATAAACTGTCACACTGCAGACATCGTAGCGATATGACTGAAAAATTGTTAAAGCTACGTTAAAAATCCAAATCACACATACACGCACACATTTGTAGTCATCCGTTTTCCTAAAGGTAACTGAGGCCCCAGGTGGCCATGTGGTTTAAGGTGCTCACCTTTCTGCATGGGTTTGAGTAGAGGACTCCGCTAAGAGTGGGTGTGTGAGGAAGCTTGCCAGTAGCTTCCAGTGGGTTAGTGGTTCTTCCCTGGTCTTTCCCAGGTTATATCTCCACCAGATACACTGACCACATCCTAAAGTATTATAATAAAAGAATAAATCATTGGCTCTCAAAAATGCCATATTTCTCATATGATAAAATCTTATGATTGATCTGCTAACTTTGAGAAAGTGGGATTAATGTAGTAGAAGACCTTGACAACTTGAAAGGTTCGTGGTGAAAACAGATGATGAGTATTTTGAATGTAGAGGGTAAAGAGCAAAGTAAACTAATTTGAAAAGCATTTTGAAAAGAATATTACATGCACCCTATATTGTGCAGTGACAGTCTGAAACTTGTAATAACCTAAAGACAGAATGCCTCATTCCCTTTATTTGCAAAGGCAGTTTTAAAAAGTTTGGGATGAGCTTGCACTTAATTATGGTCATACCATCAGACAAATATAGTATCTTTCTCCTTTTCATTATTCCAACAGGCCTTGCACACTATCAAGGAGCAGGAGAAAAGGGCTGAACTGCTGGAGACGTCCTTTGAAACAGAGAAAGCAAAGCAGACCAGTCTCAAGGAGCAACTAAAAGCCATCACAGGTACATTAACACTGATATAAATAATGACACATAAATTACTTCAACTGTATTTTTAAAACGTGGAACATACAATTTATTTCAACTAATACATCTTACTCTTGAGAGCTCCATTATTGGCAGTACTCTGGATAACTCAGATATTGGTAGGAGGAGGTTGGATATTGAGGTGGAGGAAACCAGAGAGCAAAAAAAAGCACTGACACCGGATGGGTGACCATTTTTTCAGCTCCACTGGTTATAGATTAGAAGAGCTTATCTGATGGTCTGTTTTCTGTCAGGTAGCAATAAATTCATTATAGCGACACCTTCTTAACTACTCTGAAGATTGCCAAAAAACTTCACACCTAAATTCATTTCAAGGTCTAGTTGGTCCTAAATGAAAATGGTCCCTCTCTGACTGAATGAAGGTCATCAACAAGGTTTTAACTTAAGATTTTATGCTGTCTAGTTGGTCCTAAAATAATAAAATGGTGCCAGTCTATCTTCCAATATGGAGGTCATCTTTAAAATCTTGTTACAGCTCCTCTTCCAGATTGAATCCATATATTGACATGGGATTACATTAAGAGACTTCTTATACTGTCTGCTTGGTCTTAAATAAAAATCATACTGATCTGACATCTAATACCATTGCTACATTTGCCATTTTGAAAATCTTGGTTTGTTACTTCTATTGAATGGATAGTCATATGGATAAGAGTTTTAACCAAAAGATTTCTTATGGTACCTAGTTGGTCCTAAATGAAAATGGTGCTGATCTAACGTACTACATGGCCATTATGTCAGCCATGAATGGATGGTCATATCAACATGGGGCTTTTCCCTAAAATACTTACTGTTATATGTAGTTGGTCTTAAATGAAAAGAATTTTTCTGATCAGCTGTCCAATATGGCTTCCACGATAACCATCTCGAAAGTTTTGTCAGAGTTACTTCTAAAAGAGAGATGGTCATACAGAAATGGTGTTTCCACTTAAGGACTTTTGTTGATCCTGAATAAAATTGGTGCAGATCAATGGCAGCCATCTTGTAAATCTTGTTATCACTATTCCTCTTGAAGGGACGAATGTATTGACATTTGGTTTTCATTAAAACACGTTTCACTATATTTAGTTGATCCTAAATTAAACTTATGCCAATGTGACCTCCCAAATTTGAAAAATCTCGTAAAATCTCATTTTTATGAACCGATAACCATACCTACAATTAAAAAGAAAATATCACCAGTATGTTTCTTTCTTGCAATGTAGTTGTTCCTGTTACTGATGCTGCTCAACTTCCATAATAAGCTGTCTTGACAGTCATCCTGAAAATCTTTAAAACATGGGGTTTTCACTTAAACATTGTTGCAATACATAGCTAATTTTGAATATTTTCATATTTAACCTCATCTTGAAATTGCTTCTAAGTAGAAATCAGACAAATCTGACCACCAATATATGTGCACTTTTGTGAAGTAGTTTTGAAAACCAGACCTGATTGATCTTGAGATCAAGTCAAAGGTCATTGCTTGCATTTTTTGCATCTCATTAAACCTATAAACATAGTTATATGTGCATGCACAAGTAAATTTTGACAGGACTGTTTTTAGTTGTATTCCAGTGAACAAGTTGATAGTCAGCAAACTGAGATTGATCTTTATAGTTTTTCCTTGAGATGGGGATCGGACCACTAATTAATTTCCCATAGGACTTAACATTTGTATATTAAAAAAATAAAAATATCTGCATTAGATTACCATGAAGAACAGGTGTTCCACTGCATTTTTTCTCTTGCTGCTAGACAAGGGAATGCACTGGTCTGCACCTAATAACATAGCTTTGTTGTTGTGACTCTAGGTCTTGAACACATAATTTATTTCTCTCAGTTACAAAGTAAAAATTTAAGAGGATCAGTATTGTGAAATAAATCCCAAATAATCCTAAATGCCCTTTCACAATATAATGTTCCAAATGAATTCCAACAGTCTTGAATGTAGCACAGTAATACGGTCTGGAATATATTTGGATGAATTCTCAATAATCCCTAAGTAGTGATTTAGTCCAAAAAAGTCCATGAGCACTTTGTAATTGCAGTGAATAATTTTAATTCATCTTGAATTATATATGAACACAACTGTAAATGATTCCAAAGACTGATCATAAATCAAGAATGAAGTTTTATTACCAAATCGGCTGTATAGACAAATGTCCACTTGACCTACAATGCAATAGATAGGCCGTTCTGGAATTCCCTTGATGTGTGTCATTTCTAATGGAAAATTCAATCAAATTAAAAAATAATTAACTTCCAGAACATTCTAAACACGTAAGCAAGGATAGGCCCTGAACTCAAATTTTAGTAAACATCTTAAAAACATGACAGAAGACAGGTAGGCAACAAGTCCATTTGCATGACAGAAGTCAGGTAGGCAGCAACTCCATTTTCACAACCCTCAATCATGGACAACAATTGAGCAGTACACAATATAAATAAATATCCTTAACATTTGCACCAGAAGTTAATATGCTGTTTTGTCGTTAGGAAATGAAATGCAGGATGTCAAAATAAAAGTAAATAATTTATTGTCAACTATACATAGATTGAAGTTTTTGAAAAAATTTACTTAATCATGGGTTCATCTTTGAATATTTTGTACTCTATTTATTGTTCCCCTGCCTGTAGACTGATTCCTTGGTTGTAAAATAATTGTGGTTGGACAGGGGTTTGCTCTTGATTATTTATTTGTCTCAAGCAAAGAGTTGCCTGTTCACGAAAGAGAGAGAGAGATGGTTAATCCTAATGATTTGATGAAGTGCTGATTAAAGCACCACTGTAAAAACAATATTTACCTATTTATTTTTTTATTTATTTATTTATTTATTTTTAAGATAATTTGTTTTTAACAAACAGAATGTACTGGAATTTGGTCGGAACATGTTCCACTGTATTTTTATCATTGCCAGTAGATAACATGTAACTTCTCGAATCATTTTATTGGTGTCTAATTATAGTTAGCAACATTTTTTTCAGACTCCTTCACGACAAATGGCGTACCAGCTCTTATCCTGAAAAATTTTTTAAAAAGTGTGGAAAAGTGTTCAGTAGCCAGCAATCAGTCCACATCACCACTAAAACCTGAGCTCATTGTGATTCCGTCCTCAAATTATATCCAGCCAGTCACCTCCAAGGGAACTTTTTTAAATTTGGGCTCACTGGCCAGTGTGCAGACACATGTTGACCTTTCTGGCAAAACATCAAGTTCACAGAGAAATGCCAAGTCTCTGAGTGAAGTCAAATTGGTGCAAAAAAGTAAAGTTATAAAACCTCAACAACTTAAAAAGACATCTGCCCCAGAAATTTACATAGACAATCCAGAACTAAATTCCAGTGTAGTTAACATGAATTTTTTAGACATGGCTCCACCTAAGGTGAACTTGTCTCATACAAGTGTTGAAGATCATACCACTGTAGGTGACACAGAAAGATGCACAACACAGTCATCAAAAATGTTCGTTTTGGCTTCTGGTTTTTGGGATGATGCACGACTCCAGAGAATGACATTGCTGCAGGAACCAACAAAATCACAAACGCAGAATTCTGCACTTTCCGGCATGAATGTTGAATCTCGGGACAGTGATGATGAGGTGAGAAGTTCTACTGGGGATTTACCTTGTGAAACAGATTTTCCAGTTTCTCAGGAAGATTTACAACCAGAAAGTCTGAATGTGAACAATGGAGAGACTTTTATGGAAAAAAAGTCTGAATATGTGATAGTCGAAGAAATAGGTACAGGTGAGACAAAAGAAGTTATATCACTTGAATCATGACAAAGATGATATTCAAAACAAAATGTAATTTCAGTCTCACCTGATGCATGTTGAGGTGAGAAACACATGTCAGTTCTGTGGTAGCAACACCAACATCAGTGTTCAGATTCTGTGTTCAAATTGTGTGCAAATCTGATACAAAAGACTTGCTGTATTTACTTGCGCATAAGCTGGATCAAAGATAATACTCTGATCTGTTCTGGCAAATTTGGATCTGTGCAGCTTGGAGTAGAGAGTAGAAGAACAACATAGACCTGCTGGGACATTATGCATGGGCAGATCTGGGTCAGTGTTGCTTGCAGATGGCTCTGATTTAAACACAGCATACAGTACATAATGGCATGAGCTTCAGGTTGGACACTGTGTTCTGCAAAATTCCTATTCATATGCTTGATATTATGGTGGAGCTAATTGTTCTATATGATGTTGCCATTGGATGTGCCGTATTCTGGAGCACTTTACAGTTTTGTCAATGGATATCTTAACAGAAAAACTATATTTTCGTATTGGAATTCTTTTATGGGACAAGTTTCTTGGTCATGGGTTGAACCTTGAGGTGATGTATTCTCAGGAGCTGTGAATTTTACTAAACTACATTGACCAAGTTATTCACTCGTGTCACAAAAGAAATTTTGAATATTGCATAAGTGGTGTTTAGACACTTATTTTGATATGAGAAATTGTATGATAACTTCATTTTTCTTATTTTATGCAGATTCTGTTTGTATATTAAAATCTTTATATCAAAGTAGTACTCATGCATAACTAATTACTCTTATTACCAAGTATCAGAGGGTACCAGTATGCAAATATGAAGCATTTTGATTTTTGCCTCTACTGATCATATACCAGCAGATCATACGGGATGGTCTGTTGCCCATCACCATCATCTGTCATCCAACGTCTGTCTGGCCGATAGCACAAATTTATTAGCACTACTCCTCCTAAACTACCTGGAGGATTGCCATGAAACTTTGCATACACGTTCATGACATGCTTTCATTTGCCCTTGGTGAATATGGTGCTGCTTGCACATCCATTTGGAAAATCTTACCACTACTCCTGCTTAACAGATAGTCGTATCAGCAAGGGGCTTTCTCTGAAAGACTTCTTATGGTGTTTAGTTGGAGATATTGCTATGTGACATGCAATATGCCCACTAATGTAGCCATCTTGAAAATCTTTTTATTGTTACTACTCCTGAACGACAGGTCATTTCAATATAGGGTTTGCACTAAAAGACTTTCGATGATGTCTGGTTGGTCTTAAATGATAATGGTGCTGCTCTAATGTCCAGTATGGCCACTGTTGTGAATATCTTTTTATCACTACTCCTTCTGATTGGATGGTCATATCAACAACATGGAGTTTTCACTAAAGGACTTCTTATGATGTCTAATTAGTCCTATACAAGAATGGTGCCAATCTGAAGTCCAGTATGGGCATCACAGCAACCATCTTGAAAACCTTATCACAATTCATCCTGAACAGAATGTTATATTGACATGGGATTGACACCAAAAGACTTCCTGTGATGTCCATTTAGTCTTAAAATAACATTGTGACAATATGGCTGCCACACTGTGGCCATCTTGAAAATCTTGTAATTGATACTCATCTGACTGGATGGTCTGATGAACATGAGGTTTTAGATAAAGGGCTTCTTTTGATGTGTATTTAGTCCTAAATGAAAATGGTGCTGATCTGATGTCCAGTGTGGCTAACACAGCAGCTGTCTTGAAAATCTTGTTAATTCTACTCCTTGGAAAGTCATATCTGTGAAAATATTGTTATCTCTACTCCTTCCCAAATGGATGGCTATATCAGCATGGGGTTTGCTCCGATAGATTTATTATGATACCTATTTGATCCTATATTAAAATAGTACCAATATAGCTGCCACAACAACTGTATTGAAAATCTTTTCACTCTTCTCTATGATCATTATGACATGGGGTTGTCACCAAAGACTTCTAATGATATCTAGTTTTTCCCTAGTGAAAACGGTGCCAAGCTGAAATCCAATAAATGTACCACAGCAGCTAATTTGAAAATCTTACCACTGAAGATTATAAGAGCTGGTTCATCTAGAAATCTTTTCATCCAGTAGAGCATCAGTCTCTTCAAAAGACTGCTGTTTTGTGTTGGGGTGATAGTAGTAAGAATTTCTCTCAGAGAGAAATAAGAGTAGAAAAGGTCCTGTAATTTAAACCCTTTTATGTAACACACATATACAGCACCTGAGCATTTTCAATCGAATCTGCCTTTAACATGTTTTGTAGTGATGAACGAATCCTCCTTAAAATTGAGCTAGTATGTAAATTTCACAATCAGTTTCCTCTGAGCGTAATAAAAATTTTGACATAGATTAATAATAACAAAGGTGTGTCTGATCATAAAAGTTCTTGGCTGCTACATCAACTGCAGTAATTAACCGCTTACTTAGTGGCTTTTTGCATTTGAGCATTGAGATGCTTTCATTGATTATTTCATTATTAAATGCATGTCTCAGGGTTATGCAATGTCGTACATGCAGTTTTAGTATTCATTAGTAATGTCTCTGTTGTTACAGTCAGTTCTAATGCATACAATAGTCTTAATGATTCATTCCTGCGGATGTGCCAGCAATATATATACCATGTATACTTGATTATAAATCGAGGCAAACTGCAAGCAACAAAGATCCTGATCTGCCATAGCATAATGTACCAACAGATCAGAGTCTGTATTTGTTCTACTGACTACTACTAAAAAACTGCACAGACACAGATCTGCTGGTGCATTATGCAACAGCAGGTCTAGGTCTGTGCAGTTTGCAGTTAGTCTTGACTTATAGGCGAGTGTATACAGTCAACAAATGCGAGGTTTTTCTTCATTATTGATTGGAAGTTATTTATAGCAAAAACATTTGTTGAGATGTAATATAAGGAGTACTACTCATATAAAAACTGCTTACATTACAAATTAAAACTTGCAGAAGTGGATTTCCTTTTTTGCAACTGTCGTCATCAGCATCTATGTTCTGTTACAAGTTAAATGTTTATGTAACATATATTTACATAAAAGTCAAAACCAACCATAAACATCATCGATCCAGATCTGCAGTCACTTAATGCATGGACAGATTGTTCTGGGCAGTTTTTATGAATGATCAGTCAAAAAAGTGTCATAGACCCATATCTGCTGGCATTTTATGTGTTTTCGAGTCTGTGTCTTTGTTGTTCGAAATGTGATTGTTTTGTACACGAGTGCTTGAAATTGTGTCTGGCTTGTACATGAATGTTTAAAGTTTTGTCTGACTTGTACGAGAATGTTTTAAGTTTTGTCTGACTTGTACATGCATGTTTGAACTTGTGTCTGACTTGTACATGAATGTTTGAAATTGTGTCTGACTTGCACATGAGTGTTTCAAGTTGTGTCTGACTTGTACATGAGTGTTTGAAGTTATGTCTGACTTGTACGCAAGCATATATTAACTTAAAATAATAGCCGCTAGATTTAATTGAAGCATTGGTACAATTCAAATGTGTTTGTAAAGATTGTACTTAGGTGTGCTGGGGTTCCTGTCTTACCTGCACATGCAGTTATTGGTACTCACAAACAACATAAAGCATTGTTAAAACTTACCTTGTACCATCTCAACTCAAGGCCAATTGCAAACTGTACAGAGCCAGATCTGCCATTGTATATTTGGGTCGATGAAGTTTGTAAAGAGTTATCATAGAGAACATGTTTGCAGAGCAGATGTGAACTGAAGAATTATTTATCTCATGTCAACCCTTTTGTGTTACTCTTCTGATTTACAGTTTGCAGTGTAAATATTTATCTTCATTGTGAACTATTCATTGACCATTGATTTTGGTCATCGTTGCTCAGGGTCTGTGATTCATAGAACATAGAGTACAAGAGAATTTAGCTTTTTTAATCAATGTTTGAGGAATTTTTCATGAAGTGCAGATATAACTTGAACACTGTTGTAAAATTCAAGACATTTATTATGATAAGGTTCTTTTTAAAAGAAACCTGTTTTCCCCTTTTTGTTTTCTTTTGCAGAAATAGATATTGTTCAGCATAAGATAAAAAATTTTCCATGAGTTTCAGAAATGTAATTTATGGCAATGGTACAGGCTTTATTTAAAGACTGGTTCCTTAATATGGATACCTCATTAATGCAAGTGAAAAGGAAGAAAATAAAAGTGTTAATATTAATGGAGTCAGAATTCTTCCTCTTTATGTGCATAAGCTATGAAGTATGCAACTAGTTATTTGTTTTTTGTTTTTTTTTTTCATTTTTGTTTTGTTTTTAAAACACTATGTAAATATAGCCTCATCATATCTTTGTATATTTTTGTCTGACCTGAGTTGGCAAGTGGCAAGACGTGTATCAGCATCATCAGTGTTAAGATTTGGTGTGAACATTTTTTTTCATGTTAAATACTTTGAGAGTATATCACCAAGGTCAGTACACAGGGGCATTGATGCATTCCATGGAACCCATGTGAGTGTATATTTCTTGTCCTGCCATTTTTGGAGATGAATGGAAGATGATGTTCTCTTGGCTTTGGTGTCTTCCACTTGGTATTAAAGTATTTGTGCAAGCACATAGTTTGCTTTGTATTATAGTACAAGTCACATGGGTCATGTATGCACATTTACTAATTTTAAATTAAATATAAACTCTTCTTTTAAAAATCTAACACGAATTTTCTTTAACCAAAGTCTATTCAATCATGATTATTGAATGCACTTTACTTTAACTGTCACCAAGAAACTTTCAGATGAAAATTATCGCAATGGACTTTACAATGGTGGCCATGTACTAAACTTGGGTCAAAATAAGAGCACGTTGAGTGGAATTGTCACAGTTGAGGTTAGTATGAATTTGTATATCAATATGCATAGCTTTAATTGTGACATCATTGCGCACAACATTCAATCTGGCTTGTACTGGATCACACCTTTAGGTTAATTTCATCCAAAAATGTCTTATGTACTTTAACCTTGATTTTGCCATATGCATCTCTCAGGGCATCTAAATAATGATCTTCCAAAGGAATATGGATGTATGTGAATCCAAATGAAGTGAATACTTGCCACTTAAAGGTATGTGGAATCAAATTCTAAAAAAAGACACCCATTACTGAAATAGTTGGTGTTGAATGCCTACATGACCCATGTGACTTGTAGTATAACCAATAGATGGATGCTAGACTCTGGCCAATAAAGGCAATGTATGGTGTTCTTCAGGTTCCTTATGAATCAGAAGCCATAATAGTCAGTGTAGTTGATGTTTTTTAACTTTAACCAAGCTGTGTTGCAACTGAATCAAATTTTCATGAATTTTACCATTGAAAATTGAAATTCCAAAGAGTAGAATATTTGAGACCAAACTGCGATATACATATAACACATTATTATTTGCTTTTCTTACATAATTATCATTTTTTTAAAAAACTGAATCAGTTCTAGTGTTGTGTATTGGATTGATTATTACAGGGTTTGTAATTTTGTAAGATTTGACATGTCTTGCATTATGGCTAATGGTAGATAACAGTTAGCCATGAACCCACAACAAAACCTATTAGCAAGGGTAGAAATGTGAGCTAGTTTAGGGTTTGGGGGAGTTGAGTGAAACCTCCCTTTTTCTGTAAAAGTAGTACACTTTTAAGAAAATACAGTAAAAGTGGAGATAATGAGTCATTTCAAGTAAAATCAACTGCACCTGTCGTAAAGTCAAACCATGTACAACAATCCCTGAATCCATATCTGATATACACTGTTCAGCATATTGTAAAGACTAATTTTGCAAATTGCTCTTAAATGGCATATAACTTGATATGTGTATGTTCCATTTTAGTTATATTTCACTGAAAATTTTGATATACTCAGTGTTGATAATGTGGTGATCATAGACTTCATCTGAATTTGTAAATAAGACTCATTGTACATTTATTTAAAGACTTTTGGATGTACACATTAAGATATGGCCAGCATGACTGTAAAAATGTATATACTAGGAGAATATATTCAAATGTACATGCATACTTTCCATTTGTAACTATTTTGGCATGACACTACCTTGTGGATGATGTCTACAATTTGGTTTCTACAACTGGCTTGTAATACAAGTATCATAAGGTGCTTGGTATTTGTCACAAGTATGTTTTCTTTTTTTCATTTTCAAGGATTTAGTGGTATTCTTAGTATATTTCTTTCTTCAATGAATTCTTGTGTTCAGAATCCTTTTAATTTATGAGCGAATGAAACATGCATCATTTCACCTTGCCATTTGTAACAGTTTTTGTTTTCCTGATAGAAATTTCTGTTAAAATGATAATAAATCCTGTTTCTTACAGAGATGTTTTGGTGCTTAGGCCCCTTTCTCCATCTTCACTAGGCAAGGGTTCTTGATCCACTTCATTGACCTCTGGCATAGGTAGCTAGTTAAACAGCATTGTGAATGAATATTTTCTTGCAGATAGACTTACTGCCCATAGCAAGCAATATCATTTGGCTAATGAGAGAGCTCATTATGTGACCATTTAGGTGTTCAGATATGTGACTTGACTTATCCATGATGTCCACATTCATGGAATCAAAATTAAGGTTTGTGTGAAATGTTAAAATTGGAGAAAGTTTCTTGCAGGGCCACTTTGATTATTCCTATTTCCTTAGGTAAATACAACTCGAAATCTGATGGATCAATTTCTTTCAGCAGCATCCAATCAGATAGTGATGCTTTAAATATTATTTTGGCTAGCTATAAATGCCAAGGATTGATGTAGAACAAAGTGGATCAGCTACTCTTGGCTAGTGAAGATGCTCATTTTCGTGTAATTGTCAGATCTCTTTTGCATCATAAAATCATATGCCAATAATTAAAGTTGTCACAAAGAATATTATGTAAATAGTACATGTAGATATGTAGGAGGAAAAAAAGAAGGTTAAATGCAGATACAGTTAGAAGATTAAAGACGGACATAAACATGTACAGTCTGACATGTTCCATCAGTCACTATATATAGCAGTCACTTGGTTGCAACAGCTATTCTAGTCTCCCCCAAGAAATTTCCTACATGAAAGTCTTGTACATAACTGTCACCTTTCTGCTGCCAGATGTTTCTTAACCAGATAATGGTTTCTCCCTGCTTTAAGCAGTCACTGAAGCATATTAACAATGACTGCTTTTGACGTGCAAATTAAACTCTTCGTTTGATGAGGAAGGTGTTGTTTAGATAAAGTAATAGCACATGAATCAGTGTGGAAACATTTCCTGTCGTGCTGGTACTTGCTGTACTTAAGTCACTCCGTCGTATAACTCAGAGGCGTTGATATGTCAAATTCGAAAGTGAGGTGGGTTTTATCACTATCAATAAAGAGGATCAAAGCAAACTGTTAGCAGGATGGTGAGGAAAAGTAGTATAGTTGAATTGACTTGCTTTTTGTGACAGTGTGATGGGTATTGTTTGTAATATTAAATTTTTTTTAATCTAATGAAAAACGTTAATCTTTAGGTAAAGCAAATTAATTCTATTCCATTTGGGTTAGGGATTTTCATTATTTACAAGACTTGTCTGTAAAGGCTAGTGAAGTTTTGCTTAACATGTTAGTAACAACAGCCAAATGAATTGCCCCCTTCACAAAAGAGAGAAAGATATTTGAGAGAACATAAAATAAAGACAATTCTTAAGATAGAAGGGAAGTATGAAAGCCTACGATATAATTAAATTACATGAAAAAGGAGTGAGTATTCAAACTGGCATTTAAATATCATTGCCTGAGAGAATTACTTTGAGAATAGTGATTACAGAATAACTAACTATTCACACAAAATTATATAATAATGACAATTCAACAGCTAAGGGCAAGTTAATGTGTAGTAATTATGCAAATTCAATGCATGAAAATTGATTTGATAAATATGTTATAAATATTTTCAAAATTACTCGATGAAATCTTAGGCTTGACTCAATTTTTCAAACTGAGCTAAGAGCACATGAGCATTATCTTGTGTATTGATCCAACATTTGAGAGTTTTAACCAATCAAAACATGAGATATTCTCAGCTGATACATTTTGTGTGAGCACAACTGATGAGTGAAATTAATATGATTATTAACTTGGGCCACTAATGATGATATATATGTTTGAACACTGGCACTCAATTGTGTATTTTTATATCCAGAACTGATCCATTAAGCTTCTTATCATTCCCTATTCATCATAGGCCTTGAACATAACCTGACTATTTCTTACTTGGCAAGCTTTACAACGGATTGATCTTGATATTGCTTTGAAGTGTAAAGACCTACTTTCCGACTCTAATTGTGCAAGTTGGCCAAATAAAGAGTCAACAGGGATGGCACTGGGCTTCACCAATGTCACAAATTAGGATTTTTTTTACTTATTGGCGTCAAAATATATCATCTAGCGATTTTTTGGGTGACATTTTTTGGGCTGTTTAAACTTGTATATGCAATCTTGGGCTTGGGGTGGAAAAATTCAAAGGCACCATGAAATGAAGCTGAAACTTGGATATAAAATGCAGTGGAATCTATCTATTGTTACATAAACAAATCCTTTGTTCATATTGACAAATGCATCTTAACAGCGCATTTTTACACCATGATCCGCTTATGCAGACACTTGGCCTGGGTACCGTATGCTGTGATACACTGAGATAGTCATGCTACCGGATTCGATACAATCGACCAACCTCCGAAGGCAGGAACAGGTACGACTCCAGTGGACCAAATGAGCTTTTTATTTGTTTGTTTTTTTTATAATATTGCAAACGAAACAAAAACCAAAATGGGTCATAATCAGTGTTCTACA
This sequence comes from Megalonaias nervosa, assembly GCA_016617855.1. NCBI lineage: Eukaryota > Metazoa > Mollusca > Bivalvia > Unionida > Unionidae > Megalonaias > Megalonaias nervosa. Next base: position 57,066 of record JAECUM010012076.1, read on the forward strand.
ATTGTTTGATGTTACCGCTGCAATAACAAACCGGCATTTGATTGGTCCTCGAAAGTTTGCATTTAGCGGTGACTTCAATATCACATACACCCTTCATCAAAGCCTGTTAAAATCTTCAATAAAAACAAAACACGTTTCACGATAGGAAGTCAGCGACAAACTTAAATAAAAGCAATGGAATCTGATCAATTGTTGCATTTTCCAAGTGACTGGAACACTTTAATAGTGCTGTGTTTCTGCTTTGCAGGAAAAATGCTTACGCTTACGATCGCTACCAAAGGTAACATAGAAAGCAAATTAAATTTTACATCTTTTGAAACCATAGATATCTGGGTGCAAAGATGTTTGTTAAACCTTTTTAATTTGTTCAGATTAACTTTTCATTTCCCTATTAACAGCCTCGTCCCCTTGGTAGCCTCGGCAAGATGATAGCTCTCTCCAGCTGACCAAAATCTAAGCCATGTACATGTAGCATGTAAACAACTATAAACCCACGTACTGCTGTAAGCAACGAATATATTTAGTGACACATGTTTGTTGTCAATGGGTTATAGATCAAAGGAAGACTAACAATTTATTTTTACATCCGAGTTATTTGTGTTTTCTAACGGAATGTGAATGATATATATATTTTATAACATGCGACCCATACTTGAATTCATCGATTTTTCATATACATGTACAGAACTTTACGCATTATAGATTCTTCTGCAGTGTAAGTTGTAAATCATACTCAGTGACAGGTTACCTCTTACAAAGTTCACTTTGACGAGAAATTAGATTTTTTGTAGGCCCTCCTCCAACACTTATCTCAGCATCCGCTTAAGTCGACAATATTTTCTTGGTAATAGTGATATCGAGATAAACGGGTAGTACTGTATTATGAAAATGGCGACATATTTTGAAAATGGCAACAAAATATTGAGGCTTGAGATTTTTTGGCGATAACATTATTGATGTCAGCGCCATCCCTGGTCAGTCCTGTTTCACAGTCATGTAAGCGGTCGGTAGTAAAATTAGTGTTTTGTCATGGTACACAATACAAAGGTAAGTGATTTTTTAAAATTAGCTCCAGACTAGAAGAGCTTATGAAATTGTTTTTTATATGTTGTCCGTTCATCCGTTAGCACAAGTTTGTTACCGCTACTTCTCATAAACAACTCGAGGATTGCAATGAATCCTTTATACAAATTCATCCCTTGGTCCTCAGTGAATAGGTGCTGACCTGACATCCAGTATGGCCGCCATGATAGTCATATTGAAATCATATCGCTACTCCTGATTGGAAAGTCGCATTGAGATGAGGTTTTCACCTGAAGACTTGTTGTGATGTCTGCATGGTCCTAAATGAAAATGGTGCCAATCTGATATCAGTATGGTCACCACAGCTAGTCCTGACTGGAAAGTCATATTGACATGGGGTTTTCACCAGAGGATTAATTGTGATATCTAGTTGGTCCTTAATGACAATGGTGCCCAGATAACATCTAATATGGCCATCATGACAGCCATATTGTAAATCATTCTTTTACTACTTCTGAACGAAAAGTCATTTTAATATGGGGTTTTCACGAAAAGACATGTGATGTCTAGTTGGTGATCAAATGAAAATGGCGCCGATCTGATGTCTAATATGGCTGTCACACCAGCCAACTTACAAATCTTGTTATCACTACTCCAGAATGGATGGGCTTTTTACTTTAAAAAAAACAAAAACAAACATGGGCTTTTTACTTTAAAAAAAAAAAAACAAACAAACCCGATGTCTTGTTGGTGCTAAATGAGATTGGTGCTTATCTGATATCCAGTACGGCCACCATTGCAGCCAATTTAAAATCTTGTTATTGCTACCCTTCGTGACCAAAACGTTATGGTGACATAGGGTTTTCAACAGAATACATCTTAACGTTGAGTTGGTTCTAAATGAAAATGTTGCCGATTCGACGTGTAATATCTTGTCAGCCCTCTTGAAAATCTGTTATCACTACTCCTCCTTAATCATGAATGGTCATATGGGGTTTTCACTTTCTGTTGATGTCTAGTTGGTCCTAAATGACAATGATGCTGGTCTGATGACCAGTATGGCCACGACAACTGTCACAGAGACTCGTCAGTGACCTCTAGAGTCAACCATGTCCTATTTGCGTCTACAATACAGTCTGCATAATTAGTGTCCATGCAACAGCAAATATTTAGTGTATTTAATGAAATATATGCCCAGTTTTAATGAGTCAACTCAAGATAACACTATGCCTCTTTATAAGTACTTCTCTTGACGTGTTGGTTTACCTCTTTGCTTATCATGACAATCAATAAATATTGGAGCCACGGGTGGCTGGGTGGTACAAAGCGCTCGCCTATACTGATCACTGCCATCTCCACTCTGTCCACTTGGGCTCTAGTTTCGAGCTCGGCCAATGTAGGTATGTGAGAAAGCTGCCAGTAGATTCCCTTGGGTCGGTGGTTCTTATCGCGGTTTTCCCGATTTCTTCCTCCACAAGTTATACTGGCTTCCATGTAAAGCCTATCTTGCGCCAAGAAATGGTGTTAAACCACCAAACAAAAATCAAGAATACATGTTCACACACGAGCTGAATGCGTGAAGCAGAACCATGATATTTAGACCACCTCAGAAATGCGATAACTTAAACCTTGTTAGTGGTTTTAATGGCATGGGTTTACGTGCGCGCGCGCGTGTGTGTGTGTGTAAAGTAGTAAATCTAGATATTTCTAGCAAGTAGTCATTTTAGACAACGACCCACTCATGTTGGGGTATAGCAACTAAAATAAATAAAAATCCAATAAACAGTTCGAGCATGTATAATTATTTTTGTCAGGCCCACATTGGTAAGAAAGCAAGACATAGGCTTCATGAACAGTTTCTAAAGTTTTTGTTGGATTTTTTTTTTTTCATTTGCGTATATTTCCTAAAACCCCTTTATATTTTATCATTATACTTGGCTGTAATCATTATGAAGTTAAGACACTTTCTTTTACATGCATGACACTTTGCTCTGTTACATGCGTGCTCTCCCCTGTGGGGGCCCCGAGTGGCCGAGTGGTCTAAAGCGCTCTCCGTTACGGATCACTGCCATCTCACCTCTGTCTGCGTGGGTTCGAGTCTAAGATTCGGCGAATGTGGATATGTGAGAAAGCTTGCCAGTAGCTTCTCGTGGGTCGGTGGTTCTTTCCGCGGATTTCCCGGTTTCTTCCTCCACCATTAATACTGGCCGCCATGTATAGCCTATCGTGTGCTGAAAAATGGCGTTAAGCCCCACAACAACAACAACAACAACAACAACAACTCCCCTGTGACCTAGGAGTCCAGTTTGCAATCAGAGAAAAATTTTGGAGGCTGTGAAGAGAGATCTAGGAAAACAATTTTAGCTCACCTGGCCATAGGACCAAGTGAGCTTTTGGTATGGCCCTGCATGTGGCGTGAGTCATGGGTCTGTCCCGTAAGAATTACTCGTCACCGTTCTGGAGCCCATATTTATCATCTTTTTTCAATCAACTTGGAGTATGGGTTAATGTCATCATGATCTCGGATGAGTGAGAGCCATGCTCATTGATATGGTGATTGTGGATCTGACTTATTACCACTCTGAGCCGATTTGTGTCAAACTTGGAATATACGCTTATATCGTTCAACTCTTGAAAGAGCTCGATAATGAACGAGATGCACATGCACTAATGAGGTGACCTTGCATATCTGATTGTCACAGCTTGAAACTTTTGTGGAAGCCCATATTTGTGGTCTGGTTTTAACCAAGCTTGAAATATGGATTTGTATCATCAAGATCTTCTGTGACTTAGATAAGGAGTAAGATCAACACATATTAATGAGTTAATCTTGCATCTGGTTGGCTGATATTACTACCACTTTCACCAAAATAGCCGGTTGCATAGACAAGCAAGGAAATGATGAATTTATTTTGAGAATAACAGGTTTGGGGTTGTTAAGAGAGCTCTACTCCAAGGAAAACATTTTAGCTCACATGGTAATAAGGCCGAGCGAGTTTATGGTATGGCTGGGAATGTCACGTGTCCTTCCATCAACAATTACTTGTTACCACTTTGGAGTCTATATTTCTCATCCGATTTCAAATAGCTTGAAATATGAGTTAATCTCCTTGATATCTCGGACGAGTTTGATAGTGAGAACCATGCATATTAATGAAGTGATCTTGCATCGGATTGATTATCCTTGTTACCACTCAGAAGGCCAAATTTCTGACTCGATTTTTGTCAAAATTGGAATTTAAGCTTATATTATTAAAGTCTTGAATGAGTTCAATAATGAACGAGATCCATGCATACTGATGAGGTGAGCATGCATCTGATTGGCTGAGCTTGTTACCACTATGTAGGCCAGATTTTTAATCCAATTTTGATCAAACTTGGAATATATGCTTATATCACAAAGAGGTCAGATGATTTCGATATTTAGACCTACTAATCAAGTGATATAGCGTCTGATTGGCTAAGCGTGTTGCCATTCAGGAAGCCATATTTCTGGTCCAAATTTTATCTAACTTGAAATATGGACATATAACATCAAGATCTTGGATGATTTCGATAATGAGCGAGGTCCATGCATATTAATAAGGTAAGCTTGCTTTTGATTGGCTGCCTTTGCTACCACTGTGGAAGCCAAAACGGCAGTTTGCATGTTAAAGTAAGTGAAGTTACCTACGATCAGGTCTATTGAGAATCACAGGTTTTGTGTTTAAAGAGTGTTCTCTTCTTTGAAAACATTTTTTTTTTTTTAAACTCGCATTAAAATACACAATACATGAAATTTCAACAAGCTGTATAAATTATTAGGAATTAAATTGAAAATGTCGCCATTTGAAGCTGAAGCAAAACAAATTAAACGAAAACATAAAAAATAAAAAAAATCTTTTTAGGTAAACTGATATTATTAAGAATAAATGTGTTATTTTGAGCTTAAAAACTAGGTAGATGTTGTTTGTGGGTTTCTGATGCACACCAGTAACCTCATCGCCCACAAGAACTTAAAAATCAATAACACCTAAAATCTCATTGTTATATTAAGATGCCTTAAATATGTGCTGTCTTGTATTATCACATGAACACTCAATTTTTATAAGGCATTTTCTATATCGATTGTTATTAGTTAAATTATTTTAGTATCGTATTTGGTATTTTGGACCTTTAATAAACATAAAAGCAATAATAATAATAATAATGAGGACTTTGTATAGCGCCTAATCTTTAGAAGCTCTAAGCGCTTTACAACATTTGACAGCACTTAAAAAACAAATATAATGATATGATTACAAAAATAAAAACAAACACCACGAAATTAGAAAACAGAAAACATGCTGTAAATATTTAAGGTAAGGAAGCATTATTAGGTCTTTGTCTGTTCTTGCAGTTGAAATAGGTGAGTTTTAAGAGCGCTCTTGAATGAGATTAATGTGTCTTTGTGTCTAAGTTCAGTGGGCAATTCATTCCACGTTGCTGGGCCCTGGTATGTAAAAGAACGTTGTCCATATGATTTCATTTTCATAGTGGGAATAATGAGAATACGAGTGTCAGAAGAGGAGCGTAAGTATCTTGCTGGTGTATACACATGGGTGAGGTCGGATAGGTATGTTGGACTGGAGCCCGTCAGTGAAACGTAGCACAGAGAACAAATTTTGTGTTTAATTTTGGATCGAATGGATAGCCAGTGTAGGGTACAGAGCAGGGGGGAGGCGTACTCTGATCGTGGCACTCTAAGGATGATCCGAGAAGCTGTGTTTTGAACTTTTTGAAGTTTCTGGAGCAGATATTGAGAAGAACCAGACAGAATTGAGTTACAATAGCCCAGTCTTGAAAGTACTAAGGAACACACAAGTGTTTTAGTGGCATCAACTGAAAGATACTTACGAATGGAGCTGATGTGTCTCAGTTCAAGATATGCAGCCTTGCATATGTTCATGACATGGTGCAGTGAGAGAGTACTGTCGAGAGTAACACCTATGTTTCGTACTGACTGTGTGAATTTAATGTTGGTGTTGCTGATATTTATTGTCTGAGGTACAGGATGTGAATGAGAAAGTCTTTGTGTTGTAATCAGAATGGTTCAGTTTTATCATCATTCATCTGCAGCTTGTTACATGTCATCCATGATTTCACATCGGAAATGCACCTCTCTACACCTTGGATGGTAACTCAACTTCAGTTGGGTGGCTAGATTTGTATATTTGGGTGTCATCAGCAAACAATAACCCAATAAGCATTTCTCCTAAAACACTTCCAAATTTAAATTCCATTATTAGCCCAGATCTATTCATCCTCCAGTCATGTGGATGCCGAACCTCGAAACTAACTGGCCATAAAACACAATTTAAACCTCCCAAAAAACAAAACAAAACTTAAAACTTTGCAGCAAGTTAAATCAAACGCAAATTATTTGAGTAGTTATATAGAGTGTATATCTAACTATCATAACATATCATCTTATTTGAGTAATTCCGACCAATTCTTTTATCAAAGGAATTAAATTAAGTCATGCAACCATGGTGCACTTTCAGTAAATTGAGGGAGATAACTGAGTTTTAATAAAAATCATTCTGACCAATCCAGTTGATTAGCATGAAACCGGAAACATTCCTATTCTTCAACGTATAATAGAAAACGTGACAACTAAGTGCTACCAACGTTTTTTTTTTTTTTCAGCTCCACGGTTTCACTGTACTGTATGTATGAATTTGCTTTCACAAGCTACAGTTGTCAGTTGAATATGTGAATGACACTAGATTAGTTATTCGGAACAAGATAAAAAGAAGACATGAAAAGGAATACAAAATTCTATCATCAAATGGGTCTGAAACTGCAAAGATTACTCAATGCAGTCACAACGACAATTACTCCAATCATACGATGACGTGAGTTGTAACATCAAAATAAAGAAATGTATGATGACAGACATTTTTATATTGCCCCCCAAAAAACTGTAACGGTTTGTTTCTTTTATTTTGTTTCAAAGTATCCACAATTTCTCCCAGATTCCATTGCTTGTTTTCCATGCTGTATAAAATATCCAAAGAAAATACGTATTTTCTCATAAACCTTTGATTGCAGGGTTGTACCATTAAATGATCATCCATCTTGATATTTCACGGAACTTGTGTGGCTGAGTGGTCTAAGGAATTCGCCACTTCAAAACACTGACATCTCACATCCGTCTGCGTGGATTATGTTCATGGGCTTAGCCAACTTGGATATGTAGCAGAAAGACTGCCAGTAGCTTCCCGTAGGTAGGCGGTTCTTTCTGGGGTTTTCACCACTTTGTCATATTCCAAAGTGTTATTGTACATGGGCAGATGACGACTATCTTGTAATAGAGAGCTGTGTATTCAATCTGTATCGGATTCAATGCAAGTTTCCACACTTAATTGATCCACAAATAATTAAGCTACGATAATCTTCCAGATACATTTAACAATAGATGCAGCTACTTATCAATAGAAACAGGTATTTATTAATAGATACAGGTATTTGTCAATAGATACAGGTTTTTATCAATAGATACGCAACTACTTATAAATAGATACAACTACTTATCAATATATACAGGTATCTATCAATAGATACAGGTATTTAGAATGCCTGAAACAAAATTGAGAGTTTATTAGATTGTTTTTGAATGTTTACTCAATCAGATACAAATAAACACACATCTTGTGAGTGTCAATGCTTTTTGTGTCATATACTTGTTGGAAGCTAAACAAAGCAATCACATTTTTTGCGGCGACAACTGCGCATTAACATTTTGTTAAGATTTTATGAAACATTTCTGCAATGCTGTGGTCGTGGGCTTGACATGCAGGCTTTGGCCTTCTTGTTCTTTTGCTGAGTTTTAAAAACTTTTCTGGATGAATTTCATCTCTTATTTGCACAGTATTTAAACAGCCATCAAGCTCATTCTGGGGAAATTATGTACGAGATGCGTTAGCTCACCCAGTTGTAAGGCCATGAGATGGTGCGGATCTGTAACCCTCGTGCATCATATGTTGTCAGTTGTCCATGAATAAGCAATTGCTTTAGGAATAAATAAAGATAACAAAGCAAGGTGTTCTCAGAGATATTGTCATTGTCCCCCACCAACCCACTCACGTAATACGGGGAGAAAAAGGTATTGCTTTCTTCATCTATTTTCCTGAATGTCCGTAAACGTTTTCCTTTCTGGAGCATGACACTCAAATTGTTCAAGATATATGTATGAAATATCAGACTTGTGGTCAAGGTATTCTTTCGCTGATTAAAGCTCTTCAATTTCTAAGTTTGCCTGTCCATCCATTCATCCATCTACGTTTTCTGGTCAGGAGAAAACTAAAAAAAAAATGTCCATGATACCTCTATGAAACATGGCATAGATACTAGATTAGTGGCCGGTATATGCTTTTTGCTTTTCACATTTCTTCAGTGTAAATATGTTCATATTTAATAATATGGTAGCCAGTATAATTGGTAGAAGAATAACCCGGAAAAACCCCAGTAAGAGCCACACACCCACGGGAAACTACTGGCAGCTTTCTCACATACCCCCAGAGGTGAGATGGCAGTGATCGGTAAAGGCGAGCACATTAGACCACAAGGGCACCTGTTCTTTTTATTCATCTATGCATTGATCGATTATCTACACAAGTTTCTAGTTCGAAACTACAAAAATGTGGAAGATATCTCCATGGAAAATGTCACACACACACACACACACACACACACAAACATTTACCCATCTGCCAATTAAGGGACTATTAAAGCAGGATTGGAAGAAAATTATGTTATCTTCCCATGTCTTCCAGGTATGTAGTACGGGGGTATAGCAATCGCAGTGACTGTCTGTCCGTAAACATTATTATTGCTGGAACATAACTCTCAAACCGTTCGAAGTGTTTCAACGAAACTTGTTACACTTATCAAGCTTAAAATCTTCTGCATTCAGTACTTTTTATGTTACCATGGAAAAAAATTATTCCATAAGTTGTATATAAAAAACAAATTGTGTTGAGCATATGGTGCTACCATAAGCAATGTATAAGCTGGATACTTTGAGTAGAAATGTTTGTATATAAGCATTAGACTCAAATGTATGTCATCTCAAGATACTGTCAAAAAAACTAGAATATTTTATTTCATCTTTAAAGCTGATATTCAGTCTGTTATACACCTCTATTGCAATGACTATTAACATTACAGCTGGGACCGCAATACGTATCACGGTTTACCGTAATTACATTAGGACCAACAATTTAAGTTTCTGGGGCAGGAACCTGACACTTTCTTTTTTAATTTCTGTCTGTCAATAGCCGCAAAATATCTTGCTCTGATTTATAGCAAAATAACAATTTATTATATCCATTATATTATCTGAAAAAAATAATTATTTTGAGATAAAATAAAATAAGATAGTTCAATAGAAAGTCGCACCCGTACCCCAAAAGTTCAATGGTCAGTACCTTACAGTGGATGAATTTGCTATATAGTTATTAATTGTTGTGTTAAGTTGTGTAGCGGACTAGATATATAAGGCCACTTACTAACCAGCCTTATTGGTCCGGGCATAGTCCAGTTGCAACGTGCGCCCGACTTTGAGACAGGCGAATCAGGTTCGACTCTAGACCCTATTAAAAGTTGTCTCCCCCTTTGACACAGTTGACAACTGCCGCCTAAAATGTATCGATGTTATAGGCAGGGAAAATCTGAGTGCAGTGCCAACACTTGGCGACGATATTTTTCAGAGAGGACCACTAGTATAAAACATACGTATGCATTAAACGAGAAAATATTTAGTGGAATTGAGAAATTACTTAAAATTCAAAATAAAAACAACTGCTCTTCTGAAATTTTGGGATGATTAATTAACAGTCTTGCAAGGAATACATATAGTTGACACGTTAACATACGCTAGAAAATAACTAGATAAAATTACATTTTCTTGAATACAAATATTTTCCAAAAGTTGGATCTGGCCCGAAGATCGTTCACAACATCCCATTTGGCCACCACGTTAATTAAAGGATAATAAATATGATTATAATTATAATATTCAAAATTAATTTGTAACAAATGCACCTGTTTTGCAAAAACAATAAGTTTTTGTTTTTTTAATTATTATTCTGTCATGTTAATATATAACTCGGGAATATCCGTACATTCCTTACTGACGGAAACTATCGAATACCGATGCAGTTAAAAGATACTGTTGTACGAATTAACAGAAAAAAATACCGTAATAAACTTGTATACCAACATCGTTTGAAACGAGGCACTGTGCATAACATTTTAGCAGGCAACGACAAGAAGAAAGTTGAATAGTTCAGGTCTGTTAAGGTCTTGTCGTATTTGTTGAAATAGTATATATTTCTGGAGGCTTACACGACAACTTTCTACTTTCTGTTACAAAGAATAACGTGTTTCTAATAATAAGGCAGTTTTTATATATTGCTTTCTCGGGTTTTAGAGCTTGAAAGGCTAGCAATTATATTTAAAGGGATATAATTCAAATTCTGAGAGTGATTTATCTGTCAGAGTGGCTACCTCCCTTCATATAGTTTGACTGTTTATATGTAGCCCTTGCTTTATACAATACCGAAATATTTCAATAGATTGTTGTTGTTATAGGGTTTAACGCCATTTTTCAGCACAAAATAGGCTATACATGGCGGCCAGTATTAATGGTGGAAGAAGAATCCGGGAAACCACCGACCCACGAGAAGCTACCGGCAAGCTTTCTCACATACCCACATTGGCCGAGCCCGAGACTCGAACCCACGCAGACAGAGGTGAGACGACAGTGATCCTTAATGGTGAGCGCTTTAGACCACTCGGCCACTCCGGGCCCCTATTTCAATAGAAAATATTCATCAAGGATGATTGTTTAAATATTTTTGTCTCTTTTTACGAACTGGTTAGGGCTGCCTTTTCAGAATCGTAAAATAAAGTTTAATGACTGATTTATCAGTTTGGCTAGTGTGAAACAGCAAGCAATTTCAGGCTCACGTGTGCCTCTTGTTGTGATTGGAGTTTATTTGTTATTTCAGTTATGTGATATTCAACATTTTCAAACTTCTTTTTTAGTCTTGAAGGGGCCAGTAAACGGGAGTGGTCTAAAGCGCACTGACAGCTTACCTCTGTCCGCGTGGGTTCGACTCACCGTTCGACCAGCGTATGTGAGAACGCTTGCCAAATAGCTTTCCGTGGGTCGGAGGTTCTTCCCATGGTTTTTCATTGTTCTTCCTCCACCAAATATACTGGTCGCCATTTATAGCGAATGAAAAATGGTGTTAAACCTACAAAAATAAACTTTCTAAGGCTCTCTTTCATAAACTCAAGATATCCTATTTGAAATGTTGTACACGTGATTCAAAAGTATTATACGTACTTATTTACATACATACATTTGTGTAAGTGTGTGTGATTTGGATTTTTAACGTAGCTTTACAAAAGTTTCAGTCATATCGCTACGATGTCTGAAGTGTGGCAGTTTACAGTGATGTGTAGCACTGGGGCATCAGTCGCATACATGTAGCATCATGTCCCACCCAGTCACGTTATCCTGACACCAGGCCGACCAGTCCTAACACTAACCTCTTAATGCTGAGCGCCTAGCGAGGCGGCTGCAAACCATTTTTATAAAAAAAAAAAATTATGACTTAGCCGGGGTTCTAACCCGCGACCTCCCCTGTCCGAGGCGGACGTTCTAACCACTTAGGCCAACGGAGCAGTCCATACGTACATATATACATACATACATACTCAGACAAGACATACATATATACAAATATTTACATATAGGCCAGGACCGGGGTCAGGATTTGTGTGCCGTAACAAAAATTCTCCAGTGGGCCCATATGAATTACAAATTGTGACGGCGGTGGGCTCCCTGACCGTTGTGCGCTCCCGGAATTTTGTCCAAGTTGTCCGTCTGAAATATGACTGCTCCGGTGGCATAATGGTTAGAGCGTCCGCCTCGGATGCGGGAGGTCGTGGGTTCGAACCCCGGCCGAGTCATACCAAAGACTTACAAAAATGGAACTGACAGCTGCCTCGCTAGGCGCTTAGCATTAAGAGGTTAGTGTTAGGGCTGGTCGGCCTGGTATCAGGATAATGTGGATGGGTGGGACATCATGCTACATGTCTGCGGCATGATGCCCCAGTGCTAGACATCACTTTAAACTGCCACACTGCAGACGTCGTAGCGATATGACTGAAAAATTGTTAAAGCTACGTTAAAAATCTAAATCACACACACACATACACACACACCGTCTGAAATATTATTAGCATAATAATGAATGGCCTGGTACACCTGGTAGATAGGTAGGACTGTGCACGCATTGTGCAGTACTGAACGTGAAAGCGTGGTTGTGTGTGATTTGGATTTTTAACGTAGCTTTAACAATTTTTCAGTCCTATCGCTACGATGTCTGCAGTGTGGCAGTTTATAGTGATGTCTAGCACTGAGGCATCATGCCGCAGACATGTGGCATGATGTCCCACCCAGTCACTTTATCCTGACACCAGGCCGACCAGTCCTAATACTAACCTCTTAATACTGAGCGCCAAGCGAGGCAGCTGTTAGTACCATTTTTGTAAATCTTTGGTATGACTCGGTCGGGGATCGAACCCACAACCTCCCGCATCCGAGGCAGACGCTCTAACCACTAGGCCACTGGACGTGAAAGAGAGAATATTTTATATCACGCAAGCAAGATGAATGGAAAGTAATGCCTATTTTCCAGTCGATCAGACTGTTGCGAATATTCCACTGAAAAGTTACACGGACATTTCAGTCTTGTCAGCCCGTACATACATACACACCTTACATATATACATTTATAAGACATGCATTTCAGTTTTAAAGTCAAGTTAAATCAAATGATTCAAAGCCGGTTGAGCCATTCTCGAAAATTGTGGCTAAGAGAATTCTGTTCTATCTCTATTGCACGCACAGTCGTGGCACACCGTCTCAGGGCACTGCTATTAAGCCCCGTGCAATATATCCCAGACTACAATAAGGCAGCCGAGTCTATGCATGTTAGTGCCAGTTGAAAAATTCATAAATTATGAAAAATTTCAGACTCCACTGCATGACACACGCGGCTGGGAATTTGTAGTGCAATATCGACGAGACTGACGGCACAAGAAGAAGGTAGGAGTTCTTTGTCTTTGTGTATTGACGAGATCTGTATACTTGTTATAAACCAATAATGTACGGGGCCTGCTGTATGAGTAACAGTTATTGGGAAAGATATTTAATCCTTTGTAAAGCTGAAGATTTAAAAGCTTTTTGCTAATATGTTTTTCAAGTAATCACGTGCCCTACACAGATCATTAGACTTGAAGCTGTGGAGTTACTTTAAGATTTAAGACATGTTATCCACAGTTCTGTTGAGTTGAGTGAACACATTGCATTTTATTCTAATTCAATGTCATCTGTTTAATTCTTACGCACCATTTAGAATGCAAAGATGCCTTTGAACAGCCTTATGATGCAGGTAAGACGTTGTGCAAATCATATGCAGTGCAATGACTGATTTGTTGGGTGTAGTTTTGAAACCGAAGACGTTTATATACTGTACACATTGTGATTGATCTAGTTCATGTTTATTTGGTCGTTTTAGCCTGTAATGGTACAGCCATGTCAAAATCTGGACCTGGCCCACAGCGGGAATAAGGTATCCCCTCCATTTGTGTATTATATTACAAGGAATTATTATTCGGGTGATGACGATGCCAGGGCGACACATCCGTTAATGATGATGGCAATGATGATATTGTATTATTATTATTATGATTATTGTTATTATTATTATTATTATTTGACTCAATGCTGTCGGTTTGAAACTGATCAGATTTACAGAAGAGGTCGAGAAACCAATTCAGATTGTTAAGATGAGATCGATGCACGTAATTTGAGATCGCAATGATTCCTGTGACCATTCATTGTTGAGTACTTGACATTTGCACGTCATTCGCACGCTCAGTACTCTACAATGTGACCGCTGATATGCATATTGTATATGGAATAAAACTAGGTACATATGATTATGTAACGATATTGACTTTGGTATGGGTTACTTTAGGGATAGGTTTTATAATAAGAGTCCTGACTTTAAATTCTCATGAGAGAGAGAGAGAGAGAGAGAGAGAGAGAGAGAGAGAGAGAGAGAGAGAGAGAATGCTGTTTTTTTTGCAATCAGATATACTCACGTCCATGTAAGTAAATCAATCGTCTTATAGTAGATATACTTGTCATAATCAGAGATTTATCGATCGATCGGGTGAACAGCCTTATTGATTTAGCTGACGCGGTTAAATAACGATGAATCCATTATTTGGAATACATATTTAGGGATTAGCTATTGTTCCTTCTGCTAATTGACTGAAAATGCTACCTATAAAATCAGATAAGTGCGACTTGTAAAGTCATACTGAGATGTGACAATGTCGGTATAAACAGTGTCATGGATTCCTTTCATGTTGGAAATCTGACTTTATTTTATACGGATGTACATTTCTGGGCGATTTCTATTGGGAGAATGGGAGTACATTTCCTATTCAAAAGGGCATACTATTAAATCTCTGACGCATGGAATTATGTGTGTGCAGGGGAGGTATAGACGTAAAAGTAGTCTGTACAAAAAAAAAACATCAGTATTCAATTGAAAAGTTTGTGTAAGTTAATCGATTCATTAGATCCGTTTCGATCAATATTCACATCCATATATAGATGACCCCTAGTTTCTATTTGCCGTCGATCTGTCACTGGAAGAATTCGCTGGTATCGTACTCTCTCGAAAGGTCTCATATCTTCCTACCTTCTTATTTACTTATCTGTCTACCTTCAAACATACGTACCTACCTATTTATCTATCTACCTACCAACCTACCTATCAGTTAATCTACATACTTACCTTCTTATTAACGTACTTAAATTCCTATCTATCTATCTATCATAGATAGATCATTATATATATATATATATATATATATATATATATATATATATATATATATATATATATATATATATATATGATTATAGAGTAAGCTCACCTCATTTAACTTCCTTACCCTTATCTTATGCAACTAAATGGATTTATTTATTAATTTAGTATAAATTTATAAACTTACAAGGTCCTTGTAGTAAATATATATCCAGTTTATAGCCATATGCTAAAATACACTTTTTAAAGTTATTTTTATAGCTACAATAATGCAAGTAAAACACTCGCAAAATTATCTTTATATTGTAAGCATTGTAATTTATTTTATAACAAATATTTGTTAAATATGAAGAAGATCATTCTATGAGAAGAAATTTATAACATGGACCTCAGTGATTTTGGAGGGTTTTATTTGTTTGTTTGTTTGATTGTTTGATTTTTTTTTTTGGGGGGGGAATACGGTTATGCTGTGATAAACTTCATTTGCTGTTAATATATGGCATTTTACCATCAAAGTCATTCCCAAATTGATAAAACATTGAGGTATAGAAGTGGTATTCGTATCTCACTGTCCATCTGTGACTCTTTACATATAAATCTGAGGTTGGAATCGTATTAAAACTCATCTCACCCATTCATCCCAAAGATGGATTGCTCAGACTGTCACCTGTTAAAAGGGGTTTGGAGATAATGAGAAAGGGTCACAAACTGTCAAAATTTAAATGAAAATAAATAACTTATTGGGAAGAAACCGATTACGAGACAGTTCGAAAAGTCTTCACAAATTTTTGCGAGCAAAAAATAGCTTAACCTGTTGCTCAATTTGACCAAGTTACGGTCCTGTGTATTAAGATTCTTCTTTGGCCAGTCTTGACCTATGCTACATACCGGTAAAGTTAATTAATTTTACATACTGTATAAACCAATTTGATCTGTCAATCTTTCTTTTAATATGGATATTCATCCACACTACTGACCTACTGTATAATAAAATGGAATAGTTGATTCTGGACTGCCTTTGGACTATTAGAAAGACATTTTCTCTGCAAATACGTCGTTAAATTCAAACACGCAGACCTCCCAGTAAATTGGACAAAGTCCTGACAACACATGTTATCAGAGGTCAAAGCAGCAGCATGAAAACTAATTTTATCACACGTCGAAGGGCATGTATTGGATCCAACATAAGCGATTACCATTATTTCAGTACATACGGAAAATATGATATAAATGACTGAGATATTTGATCTTCGCCAATCACCCTTTCCTGAATTTCAACAAGGAAAGGACATTAAGCAAATGATTTTGTTTTCCATTCAATGTGGTTCGAATGATAGTTTAAATAAATTATAGGAGCACGTGCTGCGAAAAGGTAAGAAAAAAAAAAAACATACGAATGGGAATAGATTTGGATGAGCATGATATGTGAACATCTGGACTGAAATAATGGTACGTCATATACTTTGGCTTCAATATCTAGAGTTATACCAGTAATTAGAATTTACTTATTTTGCATTGGGCTTCCACAAGCCGACGCCAACTATTCCAGTTTGGAACAACTATTTCCGGTTCCATCAAAATTGTATGACCTCTAGTTTTATGTCGTTTAGCTGTGCTCTGTTGTTTGAGCGTCCTCTTTCTAATTTTGCTTCAGGAGTCGTCCAAAATAAAGTGTCTCTTGTGCGATGTTATCCTAATTGTTGCTCAGAAGGTGCCCGATCTCCCTCAATCTTACAGAAGTTTCGACGTCTGTTTGACCGTTACTTCTTAACAAGGAGCTTGGTCGCAAATAACCAAAAATGTATGTTTTACAACGTCCTAAATACATGATTATAATGGATGATCGTTGTTCTTTGTGTCATTGTGTTTTTTACTTTTATTACATGATTAGATTAGCTTTGTTGATTGATGTAACTATATTATTCGCGAAAGTTAAATGTCTTTTGTACACCTACATTTATTTATATGTATGGTCTAAAGCGCTTGCCTATGACATTTCATCTTTGTCCGCGTGGGTTTGAATCTCGGCTCTTTGAGAAAGCTTACCTCCCATTTCCTCGGCTTGATATAGTCAGTAATGTGTTCGAAGTACCGTCAAAACCAACTCAAATAAATAAATAAACACATTTTAACGCTGTCTATGGAACTCATAGAGCATTCTGCCTTATAGTGTGACCGCATTAAAAGTATCACTTATTGATATGAATTCCCTGCCCAACGCGCCTTATAATAGGGACAGTGTTATAAGAGAAAGCCTTATAGCGAGAGAGTACTGTATACAATAACCTTTTGGATATAAAACTTTAGCAGTGGCTCTTTTTTTCTTTTACCTTTAAAAACTAAGAGCTTATATATGGCTTTGAATACACATCTTCTTTACCATCTATATTAAAACCCATCTAAGTGGGTCACTGCTACCTAGGCTTCATATTTCATTCCATATGAACAACATAAGTAAAGGACTTCTTCGGACCTCAGGGCCCTAAAGTGACTTTCAGCTAGAAATGGCATGCATTCTCTGTAAACAAACCATTTACAAAGTTGTAATGGCATGCATTCTCTGTAAACAAACCATTTACAAAGTTGTACCTTTTTTTTTGGTTGTTGTGAAAAGGACAATACCTTGATAACATTTATTATTAGCTACTAAAGTGACTGACCACAACTAATTTATGAACTTTCGAAGTGACTGGTCATTTGAATTGATGTATATGCAAGACAACTTTCGATTTGGGACAGAAGGTTATCTGTATCAAGGTACGTATGGATATGTTTAATGGCGATTGCCACGTTCATTTTTGTTTACTTTCTCGTTCTCCGATTACAACAAAGGCAGAGCTTAAAGAGACCAATGCAACAGACTTTCCTTTTAATTGACAATTATCGCTTAATATAGGTACGAGTCGAGTGACTGAATAATTTAGTCATCCAGGGATACCCCACCAATGGTCAGATCATTAATCCCCAAAATTAGGAACAACCAGTGCTGCATAATTTTTAAAAAGTACACATCGAACTGGAGTACGTTAACACGGATGTCTACCCATTTTCTTTAAATTCCAATGGACGCATATTAAGTTCGTTTTTCCATTTCGACACAAGTTTCGTTTCTTTAAAAGTTACACATATTCTGTATCTTTTATAACGATATTAGATTTGGTCTCTGGGGACGCTGGGCGTCTTCATCATGATATATGATTGTGTCTCTAGGGACACTTAGCTTCTTCATAACGATATCAGATTTGGTCTCTAGGGACACGGCGTCTTGGTGATGATATAAGATTTGGTTTCTAGGGAAATTGGGCTTCTTAATGATACAAGATTTGGTCTCTAATGGTACGGGTTCTTCATGATGATATAAGATTTGGTCTCTAGGGACACTGGGCTTCTCAAATTTACGATTGTATATGGTGATAAATTGTTTAATCGCTTTGAATGCTTTTAAATCATCGTTCTAGGTTAGATGGGTATTTTATACGGTTTCACTGTTAGTATAGTAATTTAAGTATATTGGTTTATATATATATATATATATATATATATATATATATATATATATATATATATATATATATATATATAGTAATTGCCGTAGATGTTTCTTTGCTCTTGCTGTAGCTAAAGTGAACAACATATGATCGCTTCTACTTTCTGTATCCATTGTTTTTTTTCCAAAGGCCAGCTAATGTACATGTATTGCTAAACCGCGAGTTTTCTCGTCTGCAAGTAAATAAGTATTACCGAGTACCATTTTATTTAGCACAATTCACAGAAAGGTCACCCGTCACTGATCAGGAGATATGGGAAGTTTGGACTGCCTTACAACGCGGGCACAATATAATGCAGATCGTTGGAAGGAATTGTTGATGTCAGGGGAAAGATTGTCTTTAACTCTATACATAGCGAAATAAAACTGTTGCAAGGCACCCCTCGTTGACTTTGGATAAAACGAGTCATAAAGTAAAAACATATCCTAAACCTAAAAAGCAGAGACAAGGTTTGCTCGTTTTCTAAGGGATTAACCAATCATTTCGACTCCAAGTCTTCGTTGACAAGAAGAAAACGTATAGACTAGTGCATAGGAACAACTGAATTGGATAGTGGTCAAAGCAACTGGTAACTTGTTTGATATGTAGGTCTGCGAAAGAGAATATTCCGGTGTAAGCCAGGACTAGTATTTGGGTATATATGGGGAAGTTTGGTCTTAATTTGTGTGTGTGGGGGTTGTTGTTGTTGTTGTTGTTGTTGTTGTTGTTTCCCCCCTTGTAAACCTTTCTCTCTGCACCCTGATCTCAATAAAGAATGTTACGTTTGTTTTGTGGGTTGTAACGGCACGTTTAACACGTTATTGGTTACATCATTCCGAAGAAAGCAAACTGTCTTTTCAAAGGACACACGGGGGTAGCCGACCCTGGGAATGGCCTGGGGCCAATATCGAACATGCAACTCTTGGATTATAAATCTGACACTACCAACTTAGCGACCGTGACTCCCTCGTACGTACTTCCGGTGGCTTTTCCTCTGAATGGATTATATACATATGAATGCATAGATTAGGTGAAAGAAATCATTTAGTCACCGTAGCACATTACGTAAGAGGATTAATTTAGTCACCATGGCACATTACACAAGAAGATTAATGTAGTCACCATGGCACATTACATAAGAGGATTAAGGTTTTAATCTCAATACAAGCAAATGGAATGAAATCTACAATAAATATAAAATGCAGACATCTATAGAGCATTAGGGTGTAATATAAAATGAAGACATCTATAGAGCATTAGTGTGTAATATAAAATGCAGACATCTATAGAGCATTAGTGTGTAATATAAAATGAAGACATCTATAGAGCATTAGTGTGTAATATAAAATGAAGACATCTATAGAGCATTAGTGTGTAATACAAAATGAAGACATCTATAGAGCATTAGTGTGTAATATAAAATGCAGACATCTATAGAGCATTAGTGTGTAATATGAAATGCAGACATCGTTGTATGTCAGATACATTCAGTTTGGTTTAATATGTATGATTTATTCCAGTACTCAGTGCTTTCTTCTGTCACTCCTGTCTGCCTTTCTTCCATCCGTCTTTCATCCTATTCACGCCTTTTGTACAAAATGGCTCCAACAAAATAACGCCAACTCTCTCTCTCTTTTGAGTCAATCTCACTGCCCATTTCGCTGACGTTTGCACAGGTCTCGATTAGTTTGATTAGTGAGTTAATTAATTCTTAACGGCACATCAGCACACGAAAGAGTACTTAGTGCTGATGGGATGGGATCTACGTGTCTTGTGCAGAGACGCACACCACGCATCCGACCCCGGACTGGTGTTGGCAGTACTCGAGCCGGTAACCCACTGATTTTGAGTAGACACACTAACCAGTGAGACATCGCAGTCTGTAGTTGTGATGTTATCTTGCTTTTTTTTAAATAAAACGTGATCAGTGTATCGCCAATCATCAAGCGTTCTTCAGCAATCACGTGATTATGACCCAGTACTCAGACTGAGCAGGTATATATCAATTATCATCAGTTTTGTCGTTCCAGTGATAATTTAGGTAACATTATGGAACTGTGCGTGCAAGCAAGCGCTCACACACACGCTCGCACGCACACACACATAGCAGAATGATGTTATACTGTCGCTGTTCGTGTTTATGTGATTTTCTTCTGCTAGTCTACACACAGGATTGGTCAAGTATTCATCAGAAATTATTACAAAATCGATGGTTATGTTTCCAGCTCAACGGGACTTGAGCATAATTGTGCAAGACATAAATGGGGCCATCGTGTTTCAAATTTCATACATCAATTACATCGGTAAACATTATGATCATTCAACCTAAAGGACTGTCTTATGCCTCATGTCACACCATCCGCATTTGAAATAAAATAAAAATATGCAGCATGTATATACTAAAGAAAAAAGAGAAAGGAATCGTTTCAAATATTATATATTATATTTACTTGTCGATGTAATTATTTATTAACACTCTCATTATGTGTCTTTGTGATTGGTTAGTATATATCTGACACCAGTCAAGTGTATCGAGCGTAAATTAACAAGATGCAACAAGAGCGTTATCGCAAACGAGGCTTATGAAGCATATGTGTTCTCAGTCATAATCTGTGTGAGATGAAACTGACGTTTTTAACATTTCCAGGTGGTTTTCTTGTCTCAGTTTTCGTGATAGTGAGATCACACCTGACTTTGGCCATCGTCACGTAACGATGCGTCTGCGTTTGCTGTCCCGAGTACGCTCGTATTGCATAATGATCATTTACGTGCGACAAGCTTGACTGGGTTTCGGGGTCCCGAGTGGCCGAGTGGTCTAAAGCGCTGACCGTTACGGATCACTGCCTTCTCACCTCTGTCTGCGTGAGTTCGAGTCCAGGCTCGGCTAATGTGGGTACGTGAGAAAGCCTGCCAGTAGCTTCTCGTGGGTCGGTGGTTCTTCCCGGGGTTTTCCAGGGTTCTTCCTCCACCACTAATACTGGCCGCCATGTATAGCCTATCTTGTGCTGAAAAATGGCGTTAAACCCTATAACAACAACAACAACAACAACTTGACTGGGTTTCAACAGTTAAGTTACAATTTTAAAAGTCAACACACAGTATATATTTCATCCACAAGGTTTTCTTTATTTCACAAAATGATTATTTTCAAGTCTATGCAAGCCACCTCATCCACTTGAGGACGTTGCGAGAAATAATGTAGGACACTATGTTCAGTTTTTGCGTTCTGCTTTTTCTTCTTTCGCGGAGGGTGAGTGTTAAATGCTATGAGGGGAGAGGGGACAATGGTCATTATCTTAATAAGAGTTTGAACTTATATCCTTAATGCAATACGTTTATGAAAATCAAAGAGAATCCAAAGTAAAAAAAAATTGCGATTTTTTTTTTGGGGGGGGGCTGCGCGTTGGTTGGTCAGGTTTTGGGTTGACCGGTGCATATTTATTTATTTATTTATATTTATTTATTTACTTATTTTGGGGGTCTTCGTGTGGTTTGGTCAGGTTTTGGATTGACTGGTGCATATTTATTTATTTATTTACTTATTTATTTATTTAGTTTTGTTTCTCGGGCCTACATGTGGGTTGGTCAGGTTTTGGATCGACTGGTGCATATTTATTTATTTATTTATTTATTTATTTATTTATTTTTGTTTTTCGGGCCTGCGTGTGGGTTGTTTAGGTTTCAGATTGACTGGTACATTTTTATTTATTTATTTATTCCAGACAAATCCCATAAAGATGACAGAAGACGCCTGGGAAGACCACTTTGCTCGTTCAGTTTCTCATGAGGATCGTTCAAAAGCCTCGCGCGTCAGTTCTAGGAATGGCCGCTCGCAGAGTCCCTCACACAGCGCCCATGGTTCTCTCATCAGACATAGTATTTTGAAGATTTCTGATGACAAGAAGGCTAAAAAGGTGCGATTTTATAGAAACGGGGACCGTTTTTTCAAGGGAATTATATATGCTGTTTCCCCTGAAAGATTCAGGACTTTTGAGTCCCTACTGGCGGACTTGACGAACAGTCCTCTTGGAGATAGGAAAGTTCTTCCCAATGGCGTTCGCTACGTGTTCACTGCAAATGGCGCGCGAAAAATTACTAGTCTCGATGAACTGGAGGAGGGAGAGAATTATGTGTGTGCCTCCACGGAGCTGTTCAAACATCTGGACTACCAGAACAGTTCAAGTCCCGTATGGAATGTCAACATTCCCAAAGGCAAAGATACGGACTCAACTGATTCCAGCTCCAAGGAAAATTTGTTGTTGATGGACGAGTTTAGAGACTTTATAAAACCAAAACTTATCACAGTTGTCAGAAATGGACTTAAGCCTCGAAAAGCAGTACGAGTGCTTCTGAACAGAAAAACAGCCCACTCTTTTGACCAAGTCCTCACTGACATTACAGAGGCAATAAAACTGGATTCTGGCTCAGTGAAAAAGATTTTTACTCTTGACGGACGACCTGTAAGTATATAATTATTATCCCAAAAGAGAAGCTTTTACGGCAAGCCATTGATCAGCAAGTAGATCTCCGCCTTTTTTCTGACATTATTGATGGCGGTGACCAACGTTGCTTTGTACTATTTGTGCTTTAGTTTTCCGCCCAAATAGTGTCGGGACTATCGGCCGCTAGCTAATAATTAATACATTTATTTCGACTTACCTTTGTATGTTGAGGTAAGTAAAATCCCTCTTCGTTTGACCCATGGCATTAAATTCATCCTAACACTCAAACTTTAATATAATCTCTGTCAGAACAGAACACTTGTGTATTCATCAGCTGTTGGCCTGAACAATTTTAAATTGCTGAAGCATGCGTGGAAGAGAGCGGCCCGATAGTCAGTTAGAGCCAGGGCTGAAAACTCCAGCAAAAATAGAGCCATATATCGTTGATCTCACCCACCAATAATGTCAAAAAAGCGAAGATATACTTTTTGGGTATTGGGCAAGCCGATGGTCTTGGCCATTGACCCATTTTTATTGCACTATTGCATAGGGTTTCTGAACTCCATCCCTGCTTAATATTCCAAGTTCATTTTAATCTAGTGCTGAAACGATTAGTAAATTTCTCAACAGGTTACTCGTAATACATTAACCGAACCATAACCGGTTAATTGCAATCGAAAACGCCTCCTTTAAAAGTGGCGAGAATTACAGCATAATCAAAGCTTAGAGTTTATAAACTCTTGTAAAACTTACATATTACACTTGCGGACATATATGTATTTTCCGATGTTTTTGGGTAGGCGCGTAGTATACATTCAACCTTTAATAGTTTTGAAATTTTCCGCCCACTGGTAGAGTAATCAGTACCAGTCAGACCGATTGTCAGGATCACTCGAACGCACATTGCAAAACATGTGTCGCATTAGCAGTAAAATGACTTAGACGCCAAACCGCAATACGCCAGAGCTGTCAAAGGAAAAAAAAAAAACAGGTGTGGTGTGTTTGTGAATGTGTTTATGTTTGTACACGTTTGCATAAAGTAACGAATTTTACTTTCAGTTGGCACCATAGTGCCACTATGTTTCCGAGGTGTCGTACAACATTGCTACATGCTACTGCATACAATATCAGTAAAATGGTGTTAACCTTATTCTGTACCATATCTTTGAATAGCAGATTACGGTACATGTAAAGCACATGGCTGCATGGGGGACAGATGTATTACAATGTTTCAGTTTATGTTGTTAGTGGTGGTAGTTTAATATCATTTATAAGCACACGATAGGCTATACATGGCGGCCAGTATATTTAGTGGAGGAAAAAACCCTGGTAAGAACCAACGACCCAGTGGAAGCTACTGACAAGCTTTATCACTTATCGACATTGGCCGAACCTGCCAATTCATGTTTAATGCTTGTATTTGAAGAAAAGGTTGAGGGTGGGACGTTTTATTCACATGTTCAATTTGAACATAAATACAATTTGTAACCTTGCAAGTAGATTTTTGTGGGTCAATGTTTTTTTCCCAGGATCTCTCTAGGTTATTCTTCCACTAAATATATTGGCCGCCATGTGTAGCCACTGAAAAGCATATTTACCGATTTTCGCTGCGGCATCATCCTGCAGTGATTTGCCAAGCAAGGTTTTATTCTCTTTTCCGAAATCAATCCCAGGCTTGCATAACTTCTAAGCTTTCCTTTTGTTATTTACTTTCTATAAAACTACGGGTCATTTATTTTAAATCAGAGATAGACTATAAGTTGAAAGAAATTCATAAATAGACGTTATTGAATAAATTCTTCAAAACTACTCTTAAAGTTCCCTGTGCCTCCGTCGTTTTAGGGCGCATAAAGGCATCATGTATTTGTAAAGTTTCGCTTCATTCTTTATTGTGTGTGTACAATACATATGAGATAAGATGTGTTATATATTGTTAGGTTTTTATTTAATGAGAATCTGGCGATCGTCGTTAGGATTTAAAGCAGAGACAAAATCACAGATTTGCCTTAGTATATTTTTTCAGTGAATTTTGCAAGGACGTGTCCATCATTTTCACTGAACTCGACCAAGCATTACAGTGTGTGTAACATATATTGCTTTGCATTTTTTAATATCAATAGATTATCAGATTACATGTTCAGTCTTGTACTTATTTTAATGGCAAGACTGAATGACATTCGTAAATTTCACACTCAGCTTCAAGTCTGCGGAAGCCACAAATGAAATTTGTTACAACCTTCAATGCATCCTCTGGGGATTACAAAAAAGCCCACAACATCGGAATAAAATCGCGATCTTTTTGTGAGAAAATAGGTTTGACAGGCACTGATACGAGGTTATGCTCAGTCTGACCTTTTGTTTCACCAATAAAATGACAGCTTGAATGATGCTTAAAGTGAAAAACATGATTCGGAACATGTGGTTGGCAAAGATAGCTGTCCATAATAGGCAATGCAATGCTTAATCTGACAGGCTACTAAAAACAGATTGACAGGGAATTCCATAGATCAGCAGAACGGGACTTTTTATTGGTGCCTGTCAGATCTCCCACATGTCGGGGATTTCGATTTTAAACAATAATACGATTAGAGTAGTTTTAATTTGGCTTTATAATTCATTTTGTGTCTGTGTCATCAAATGATCCGGGATAAAATAATCAAGCTGCCCTAACACTTTCATTTTAGAGAAATTTGATCTGAGTTTTTGACAAAGATAATTGTAATCTCCTGTTACACACACTATTTGCGGCTCAATCTGTCATGTTTAATTGCTTTCAGAAACGAAATTATCTCGCGAGGAAACGTCCACTGGGACGGAGAAACACTTGAAAGCGTCAGTTGTTTTCATGTATGCTGAATTTCGTTGTGGTCAATTTAGATGCGGAGGCCTAGTGGTTAGAGCGTCCGCCTCGGATGCGGGAGGTCGCGGGTTCCAACCCCGGCCGAGTCATACCAAAGACTTATAAAAATGGTGACCGCTCCGGTGGCCTAGTGGTTAGAGCGTCCGCCTCGGATGCGGGATGTCGAGGGTTAGAACCCCGGCCGAGTCATACCAAAGACTTATAAAAATGGTACTAACAGCTGCCTCGCTTAGCGCTCAGCATTAAGAGGTTAGTGTTAGGACTGGTCAGCCTGGTGTCAGGATAATGTGACTGGGTGGGACATCATGCTACATGTCTGTGGCATGATGCCCC
>JAECUM010012077.1:0-58911 GCA_016617855.1 Megalonaias nervosa
TTTGTTTGTTTGTTTTTCCTTCAAATTAGTGCAGTATGTGTAATCAGCCCCAGGTGCATTTTGAGATACTTAACAAAAAATGAAAGACGTGTTTGATACAAGACATTTAGTGTGGAATAAATAAGGAGAGCTTTTTTGTTTTCTACAAGAAAGCTGCAATTGTTTATTGTGGATTATGTAAATCATTGAGAATTTTTTTGGAATCCTTCAACATTATATCCACATAGCTATAACACCTCAAGTTTTTATAATTCCAAATAACATGGCTCATTTAACTATTTTTTTTTTTTTAAATATGTTAGAAAATTTTATGCTTTGTAAATAAAGAATCTATTGAGCTTGTGTCCATGTCACAGTGTAGAATATTAGGTTACCAGTGTGGAGGTGAAAAAATTGGAGCATTGTTGGTATTGGTTGGTTGGGGGTGGGGGTGGGGGTGGTACCCCTGATGCAAAGCCATTGTGGGAGCCATTAAAATAGGTTTCATCAGATTACCAATACCTTAGTCTTGAAAATTCCAACTTCTTGTTAGCCCTTTAATGCTCTTTGTAACATTGCCGCATGACTGTCATTCGGATTAGAACCTTGGTAGTAAAATGTGGACAAGAGATGTTATTGCTTAAATCTAATGCAGACATATATTTTTTGATTAGATTTATCAGATTATGAAATGTGTGCATGTATGAATCCTACGTTCAGACCAGCCTGAGTTGGCTATCATGGTGTGTATTTAGGCAAGGAACTTTACAGTTACTCCAGTTGCCTCAACATTAAATCAATTCACATTCCTGTGGTGTAAATTCAGAGCAAAACCACATCTTACCAAAACCAGTTAAATTTTTCAGATTTGTTATTGGATTTTTTTTTCCCTTCATTTTTTAAAAATTATCCTGCTCAAATTTTAGTTGCTTTTCAGTGTCTTAGTTTAAGGTTTTTAACCAGATACAGAGTCAAATTTGGATCCACAAACTGAAGTAACATAAATTAATAATAATAAGTTAAGTGGCGATAATGCAGTACTGACCATGGTGTCATTAGTACATGAAATAACCATAATATATGATGTGCAAGTACCACTTGGTCAGTTGTCAATAATCTATTTCCCTAACAGCGAAATTATTGCTTATCTCAACAAATAAGCAGTACATGTTTCTTTTGGTATACATAGTTGAAAAATGCTCCAACTATCTTAATATTATGAAGTTAAGTTGTTTGCCTTTTTTTTTACACTTTGTACATGTACTCAATTAGCAGTTTGTATTGAATGCCAGTCATTTATAACTTAATTACTATGGATGCATTCTGTTAGGTCCTTGATTCAACTCTGGTCATCCATGTGTGAACAGGTGTGTACACATTCTGCCTGGGGGCAATTTAAAACCCTCATGTTACAAGCTGATAATAAGGGTGGAATTGGTTATTACCTCATTAGTTCACTTGTCCCTGGTTCAGCAAGTTTGTTGAGTTTTAGGCCAATGATGTTTTTAAAGGTTTTCATACAGATGAATCCAAACTGGCATTCTTGTAATGAGGAACTTCTAGTTTTAAAAGGAGGCAGTTTTTCATGAGCGCAGTTTTTATTAATATATCCTTTACTGGTATATTACAGCAAAGTTGTGTGATAAATAATTTTATTCTAATGTTTTTATAAAGTTTAAGGTGCATTTTAAGTGTTTATTTTCTTTTTTATTTAAAGTCGAAGGTTTTGTAAAACAGCTGTTAAAGTTAACGTTGTAAACATTTTTAATATTGACTACACTCTTCTTTACATTTCCACCACATTGTCATTTGGGGAAGAGAATTCACTTCTTCCAAAATCAAGTATTTTATTATTGGTTTGTAGGACAGCAGATTGCATATATATGTCACATTTTAGCCTGACTTTGACCTTACAATGCAGTGGCTAATCCAGATGCATTTTCTTCAGTCCTGGTGTGGTTATTGTTCATGAACATATCAGGGTCCAAGATTATACACTTGGATATTTGTATAAATCAGAAAATAAGTTGTAAACAAGAAAACACAGTTCAGTCGTACATGTAGTAGTTTATTTTGTTGTAGGTTTGGGGGGATTTTTTTTTTAGCACACCATAACTGTAAGGCCAAGTGAACATAACTATGGTCCTACTTCCATGACACAATCATCTGTCATCCATCATCAATTGGATGTTACCAGCTGGATTCCATATTTCTGATATGATTTCAGATATCTCTGTAATGAGTGATATATGTACATACTAATTAGGTGACCTGCTTCTGGTAGGTTTAGTTTACTAATACACTTGAGGCTTTATTTTGATCCAGTTTTGATCAGAGTTTGATTAAATGTCTATATCATGAAAATCATGGACAGGTTCAATTAATGAGTGACATCCACCATTAATGGAGTGATCTCACATTTGATTGGACAAACTAGTTAAAATTCATTGACCCATGCTTCTTGTCAGAGTTTGATATCCTTATGATTTTTGGATGGGTTGAGTAATGAACAAGAGCCATGCATATTAATGAAGTGATTTCATGTGATTGGATGAGTTTGTTATCACTGTAGAAACCATATGTTTTATCTGATCTTGATCCATCGAGGAATTTGGGCTTGTATCTTCAAGAATCTGAATGGGTTTGATGGTGACAATATCCATGCATAATAACAATGTTATATTACATCTGATTGGCCAAAACTGTTATCACACTGGAAACCATATATTTGATGATTTTGAGAAGATGTTTATCTGATCACGATCTTGTGTGTGATTGACTGCACTTGTTGCCACTCAAGATACTGTAATCCGGATCCACTTTTTTTTATCAGTCATATTAATAGGTTTAAATCATGCAGGGCCTGGGCAAGCATCAGCTTGCAAGAAAAGTGTAATAGAATTAAATTGAATTTATTTTTAATGGACCCTCTGTATGATAGGTGAAATATAGCACTTATTTTGCTCCAGCAGCAATATTGGGAGATACTACACTAAATGGGATTTGCAAAAATGATGCAGAAAATATCCCACAGCTGTCAGAATTCCCAAATTTGATTACCAGCAGCTT
Source organism: Megalonaias nervosa (assembly GCA_016617855.1). Taxonomy (NCBI): domain Eukaryota; kingdom Metazoa; phylum Mollusca; class Bivalvia; order Unionida; family Unionidae; genus Megalonaias; species Megalonaias nervosa. Next base: position 3,049 of record JAECUM010012077.1, read on the forward strand.
GATAATGGATTGGTTTGTTAGCACTCTACTGGCTTCATTTATGAATAGATTTTGATCACACTTGGTATAGAGGCATTCATCATTTAGAACCTAAGAAGTTTTGAGAACAGTGCCAGAAAAGTATATTGCATCGGATTGGCTGAACTTATCGTCACCATCCTTAAGGCTGTATTTCTTATTAGATTTGGCTCTTGGTGAGTTAATTTCATTCAGATCTTGGACAAGTTCATTGTGAAGAAAGATCTTCATATATTACCCGACATGACGTCTCATCCAATTGGCATAGAGACTGTCATCTTTGCTAGCCAATGGGGTGTTGATCTACTTAGTTCCAACTCAACCTTTACATGTGTAACTAGCTAAAATAGTAGGGGTGAAACAATAAACATCAATTTTATGGTGTTTTCATCTCTAGAAGGTCTGTCACTAGTTGGATGGTGCAGTTCTATACATTTTCACATCTTGGTTGTATTTCTTGTATGCTGATTACAGAAAGTCATAGACTTCTGTTCATATGCCATTCTCATCTTTGACTAGATAAAAAATAATATACTTCCAGACTTCTTGTTAGGTGTCAGTGATTTTTATTTCATTAAGGCAGCTTCATTTGATCTGGGGTAGGACTTGTCTTGGTCACCATGATGTGTTTTGCAATTCTTTATTGTTTGAAAACATTTTATTCCAATTTCATGTCTTCTCTTAAAGTTGGAAAGCATTACATTGTTATCTTCAAAATGAATGGTGCAGTTTCCTCATGCAAGGATAATCTTGTCTTGAACAAGCTGAGTATGGAATTGGAGATGATGAACAACCAAATCCTTCACATTGTATACCCTGCAGATGCACACAAAAAACTGCCACGTCACCCATTTCTGAGAGTCAAAGAGGACATTATTAAAAGCACCCTTTGTACAAATGAACAAGTGACTATAACTTGTGCGGTTTGGAATCTGCGTCCTTGCCAGTTCTACGCTAATTTCTTTTATCATGGTGGCATATTCAGTGTAAAAGCAGACAGTTCAAACTTTTTCCCTATATACGATTTACAGATCATTAACTGGCCACTTTTGCACAAAGTTTCACTGTTGCTTTGTATCTACTGCTTTTGACTTTGGATACCAATACTTCTGGTGTTTCACACAGTAAATAAGCTAATCTAATTGGTGGTTATTGTTTTATGCTGAACTTAAACAAACAATCAACACCGATCAGAATTGAATCTAACATTTCAATGCATGTCACACTGGAAGTGTAGATTTCATTCGATGTAAGTAGACAAGATGCGAAGCAACAGCAAAACTTCATGTGAAAGTGGTTATTAAATTATCACTAAAGTACTTAAATCATAATTAGGTAACAAATCTGGAATGTCTTCTTTACAGTGATATATGTTAACAGTGGCTAAGCATAACGATGAGACTAAATAATCAGCGTGGAATTAGCAAGGGATGGGGGCAGATTCAAATCATGCAAGTAGGTCACCTTTTGTTTTGCTAATTTGCAGAAGGTGCATGGGTGTTGTCAACAGTTACTCTGTTATTGACATAAATAAATGTATGTGCCTGCTACATCTTTCTCAAATGAATTTTCATCATATAGAAAAAAAGGCAAACTACGACTAATTATTCACAACTGATAAAGGTTAATATGACTCGAATAGTTTATCTTATTTTATTTATTCTACCTCTCGTATTGATATAGAAAAAAATATTGATTCATAGATACATACATTGCTTCAACTCAACAAAACTGTGTTTTGAACTAAAAGGTCCTTATGCAGATGAGGATTTTCTGTCTGTAGTAAACAAAATGTGGTGACCTCCATGATGTCACCATGCCTTAACTAGAAAGCAAAAATGGGCTTTAAAGCTTTAGAGAAATTAACATGCCACAGGCAGAGGTCTTACTGATTATTCCCAGCTACCATCCTTTGTAAATGTTACAAGCAATCTGATTGGATCAGCTTGTTTAACTGCACCCAATCAGATTGCTGAGCAGCATATATGCTGCTATATGGCAAGCTATACATGTATACCAGGGAATGATGTTGTATGAATTGGATCAATGACTCTTGGGTAGCAAAATGAGGGGCTGTATTTATTATCATAATTTAACCAAACTTCATTATCAGCTTTTATGATCAAGATAATGGAAGAGTTTCATTAGTACCTTCTGTCCATATCAGTGGTGCATTTTGTAATCAGTCTGGCTGAGCTTGTTGCTGTTTTAGAGGTTTACTGATCATATTTTGATCCAGCTGGATATTTAAGATTATATCATCAAGATCTCAGATGAGTTTGATTATGAGAAGGATATGCACATATTAATTACTTATGTGAACCAGGCCAGTGATGTCAGGCTCACTCAGGTCTCTTGTTTGTTAGGTGCAAATATCTGGAAAGAAAATGCAAATGTGAAGGTATCTTCATGATCAACATTTTCATTGCTAAACTAACAGTTTCTTTTGAACACATATCCAGTGCTTTATCACAGAATTTATAAACATTCAGGGTGCTCAACAGTTATAGCATGCAGTCCTGGACTCATCACTGATGAAAATTAGTAGTCCCCTGCCTATTTCTGATTTTGAGAGTACCTAGCAGAAGCTTGCGAGTTCCCAACATTTACAAAAAATAGAAAGGAAAATAAAAAAAGGACATAATCATTATTTTATTACACAGCTGGATTAAATTCTCGATGTTATGATAACATTAAAGAGAAAATTGTTTTTCAATAATTGCCCAGAACATTTTATATCATACTGTGCTGTACCATCTGCAAACTAGTTTTTCCAATGCATTTCTTTAATTACTTTTTCTTGCTCTTTGACTTAGTAAATGTACATATCACATTCTGGTTATGAAAGTCCTAAAGTACAGGACAATACTCTATTATTCTGAATAATTTATTCACTGTTCATTGTATGGAATCATTTTTCACACTAATTTATCCAGTTCTCAAAATGACATAGAGAACCGTTTTGTCTTTTTTGCATAGCATGGCAACAACAATAATTAAATGATCAGTTTAAATTTGTGATGGCTAAGGGCTGATAGCTGCAGGTTTGGTATTTCCATTTCAAGTGAAAGGATTTTGATTTCCAGCGGTATTGCGTCATTCGCAAAATTTTTTTTATTTACCATCTGATTCTACTTCTTTCAGTCAAAAGAACTGCTTCTCTCAATCGGATCACTAGTTCTTGCATTCATAGTTCTGCTACCATTTGAATCCACGTCATTCTCAATAGTTTGGGTGCTTTTTTTGTCTTCAGTTATGCTTACTTTCTGTTGTTTGCCTTTGTTACCATTAGTCATTTTTATCTCAAATCATTTGGCAAAAGAAAATGAAAACAGACTCATTTTTACAAGTTAAAGTATTTTCCTGTGCTTCTTTAAATAAATGTGCCCTACTTTAAATCACATGTACAGAAGTAGCACTTATTGTTGTTGTTATTATATAATAATCTGATATATTGTACAACTCAAACTCTCAAAAAGCTTTCATTTCTTTTATGATTTATATACACATTGTCGCCAAATTGAGCATCATTAAAAAAACTATCATTAAAAAAGACAAATGTCTGATGCATATATACACATTTAATAGAACACTTTTTTGTGTTTTTTGAAGTCTCACATGAGGCAAGGATTAAATATTTTTGCATATTTACCCAACTATTGCCATTAACTATTCCACATATTGGCCCAGGCTGACATAAAATATAAAAAGGGGAGCATTGAAGTGGGAATGAGGTGCACCATGGGGCCACATCACATGGAGAAAAGTGGTGCATACTCAGAGAACTTCACGAGTCTTTGACCCAGAAGCTATGGTCACAGGGAGACCTGACATTGCAAGTTACAGAACTGAATTGCAAAAGTATATGTACCATGCAAATGCTTCATGAATCGATTTTGTCAAGCCTTCTTTGGCGGAAGTCCAGCATAGCTGTGAACTTGACATTGTTCATGTCCTCCATCCACATATGCATCTGTCCACACCCTAGAAAAAGGTCATTGTAAGAGTTTTGCAAGATTAAGGTCAGTGTTAAATTGTTTCTTTCAAGCTGAATAAAATGCACTCAACAAAAAGGGGTGATTTGTTTGTGCTGCTTTCCTTCACAATTTCGTTTACCATCTTTGATTTAAATATACAGACCTTGCACTTTTCTGGGCACCATATTTTCAAAATTTGTTTTAATTTTCATTAGGACTTAAAATTAACAGATGAGACATTTTTGGAAAGTTGAAATGTAAAGTAAGTAAAGTTTTACACATACTCAAAAACAAGGTAATTAAATAGATGACCAGTAATTAGATCTTTAAACCACTTTTGTTACCATGCAGCAATAATTCCTCTGGCCCATTCAGCATTTTCAGTTGATATTTTCTTTTATTTTCTTACCTATATGCAGCAATAAAGTAACTTATGGAGAAAATCAAATTTCTTATAAAAGTCTTTGAAAAACAACTGGAAAACTTTCAAATGTTATTGAAAAATAACTATCACAGTAAGTATGAACAACGGTATATCTGCATGAACAAAAAGAAAAACAAACACCAGAATTGCAATTGGCATTAAAGGTCATTGGCCATACTCCAACATTTTTCTGTTTACATCAGATTTGCATTACATGATTAAAAGTAGTTACCGGTATACTCACACAAAAAGAACAAAAAAAGTATCATGTGTAAAGAAGAAATAATAATTTAATTACTCGAAATAGATGTATACAACACTGTTACTTTCCCTTTGCTACGATTTCCCACCTATAGAGGACACCGACCAGAAATGACGTACATTTACATTCATCCCCACAAGTCAAAGTACTTGCTTCTTGTTGTCGAAAAATAAAACATAAATTATGGATAAGGAACATTTAGGTGAAACTACTGAAAACTGATTTACTGTTCAGCCTTATATCGATGTGCGTGTGCAACACACTAGATAGTGTCACTTTCAAAACTGTTCCAGTGTTTCAATTTGTTTTGAAAATTCCCATTAATACAAGTAAAAAGGAATCAATGTTGGCTTCCCTATGTCGGCCGACTTTATTTAAAAAAAAGAAATCGGCACACTTAAAAGAATCCAGAGGAACCAAACTTGGCTTCCTTATATCTGCCGACTTCATAAGAAAAAATTGGCACACTTAAAAGATACCAAAGTCATTTTCCAGGGTTGGTTTGCTTTGTGATAAAATAACCTTTGTATTTGATATCCTTTGGGTAAGTTTAAGCAAGGAGTTTATTGCTCCCTGACAGTTGTGTTTATCCATCACCGGGCTTCTATTTGTTTGCCAGATGTAGTTGTTTTTGTTGTTGTTGTTGTAGGGCTTAACACCATTTTTCAGCACACGATAGGCTATACATGGCGGCCAGTATTAATGGTGGAGGAAGAAACCGGGAAATACCCGGAAGGAACCACCGACCCATGAGAAACTACTGGCAAGCTTTCTCACATATCCACATTTGCCGAATCCGAGACTCGAACCCACTCAGACAGAGGTGAGATGGCAATGATCCATAACGGAGAGCACTTTAGACCACTCGGCCACTCGGGGCCCTGCCAGATGTAATCATAATTGATGTTTGCAGGGTAAATAGTACACACAACAATAACTTGCTTTAATAACACTTTTGTAACCCATGCTAGCGAAAAAATTTATCATTTGCACTCACAGTGAATGTATTTTAAAATAATGATTTTTATTCGCGAGATACCGTCATATAGTTAACCTGGATACAAAATACAATCTTGGTCAGTTTGCACCTTGTAACTTATCATGTGTGAATGGCAGGTGCCTTCAAGCAATCGGGTGATATTTTTGTCTCTTTGGCAATTTTGTTATTTGACATAAGCAAATACAGTAAGGATGCATACGCAAGCCGGCATCCACTTCATATACAGAGTTCATGGATATATTTTTTCTTTACTAAATTTCGCATAATGAAAAAAGAAGGAATAAATGATAACAGTGCAAGGTTAGTTTCTTTCATTTTATTTTTAAATAAGTGTATGTTTATCAATATTTTTTTTGTCCTGTGCAAGGGGGTGCCACAAATTCAACACAAAATTATTTCCTTTCTTATTTGTATGGAATAATGGAGCAAATATGATTGACGATATTGACTAGTAATGACAAGCTTTTAATTTACATGCGCACACACTCAGAAACTTGAAAAATAGAAACAAACAATAAAATTAACCGGTAAGAGCTTCATATTACAGCAACACTGACAAAATGCTCAACATTATTCTCTCTCTTTCATGTGTAATCAAGTGTGTATTATATGCAACAGTGTTACAACATGAAGCCTAAAATTAAATATATTTGTTATAATATCTTGTGTTCACTACCTTTAGAAAAATGTATACTTATTCTGTAGAATATTATCTGTTAAATATTAATGTTTAATAATTCAATCTTGATAATTTGACTGGAAGACTTAAATTGAGAATGTTGTTGTGAAGATGCATATATCTTTTTAGCATTAAAAAAATGTACATAAATATTTTAATTAGAACGAGCAAGATATGTCAGTTTGTGTTTTCTCTTATATATATATGTACGTTGCAAAGTATGATTATTTTCTTTGAAAGAATATCAAGATAGTTTGTTTAAATTTAGTTTTCTTCCTAAAACCTATCTTACATAGTATCTACTTGTTGTTTGAAGAAAAAGAACTTGTTCAGACTATTGTCAAGTTAAGCCAAATTGTCTTTCGAGTTGGGCCGAATTGTCTTTGGGCAAAATTGACTATAATCCGGCATAAATGATACAACTTTCCCATTCCCTCACCCTATTCAATCCCACAGCTTGAATCCGCTTTTTTCTGGTAAACGGGGTCTTTAGGAAAAAAAAAGAACCCTTTTTTCCATCATCACTCTTTTGGTTACATCCATATGCAACACAGTGTACCTTATTTGCTGTACAAAAGCATGATCGTAAGATGTATCACATAGACAAATTACGTGGGGAAATTAAACACTTGAATGGCTAGGTTGAATAGAAGGGATAAATTTACTTTATATCCGTTTTCGGCACGTGGAAACTACCGGTTGTTTACGGAGATTGCTGAATAATTTTTTCATTTAAAAAAGCGGATTTTTAAGTCCAAGTAAACATTTTTATGGCATGCATACATAACAAATGCATTTTGTTTATGACTATAATAATATCACACGTTTGTACAATACAGGTGGCCAGTGACCTTTAAGTTGCACCAGAAAAATGTCAAATTTTTGTCATTGCTCTTGTTTGCAAGCAGTGCTGTTGTGCAACCAATGATAACTCGTACACTAGAGAGATATTAATTTTCCTAACAAGATATTCTGGCAAAATGATTATTTTGATTTATAAACAAATCATCCAGACTGGAAGGAAATTACTTACTTATTAATGTCTGAATAAGTGGAATAAATGATCACTTAACAGATAAAAAGTAAGGATTTTTTTTAATATGTGCCCACTCTTACTTACTAGTAATTGTTTACTAATCTTCAATTGTCAGTCACCTGGCATGTTTAATACTGTAGACTGACCTGTGCATTTGTTTCATTTGGTAATTTATGGTACAGCAACACAAGACAGTTATATTATTGGAAGAAAAAAAATGATAGAAAAGAAAATATATAGGCCCAAACAGCACATACACTCCCATAAAATTATAAAGATGAATTTGGTATGTTAATCAGTTGTTGTAATGTAAAACTAAAGTGGGATGATTAAACACACTATAGCTGATACTGTGAAAGATATTGTGCTGACATTAGAGAACTAACAGTGGGCATTGTTGACATTTAAGCCTGTCAGTTTTTACAAATAGTAAATACTTCATAAATTTCATAGTCATAAATACAGTTTGATTTCAAGGAATCTTTTCAACTAAATTGCATTAGGGAATGGTGAGACATAGGTATGATCTGTTTTAGTTGCGGTTATCATATGAAGATTCTGTAAATTTTTGTGGGGTATATCATAACAAGGTAAACAGATGAGATATTATTGCCTGTATTATCTTTATCTCATCATCATGATCACATTCCCTGTCAGTTTTCACAGCACACAATATTCCCTCATAATGCTCTCCATAGTCATAGAGTATACCACCTTATTGTGAGACTGCCTTATAAAGAGTTCAATGATACATTGAATTTTACTCGCACTTAATGAAATGGTATCCTTGACCATGCTTGCCTTATAGTAGGTACACCGTTATAATGAAGGGCAATCATGTTATTATGAAGGTCCTAATAGTAAGGGACTACTATATGTAGATAATAAAGTGTTGAAATGTGTTTCTTTACAGTCACTTGGTACAATTTAGCGAGTTACCAAATGTAGGCAAAGTGTAAATGAAATAAAAAGTACAACATTGATTGATCCATTTTTTTTTTCAAAGTCAGTTTTTTTTATTCTTCAGTTGCCATGGGAACTTCATGACCAGCTACCATTAGGTAATTTTAGATCCTTTTTCATTAGCAGGGTATTAGGACACACATTAAATGATAGTAAGTCTGAGGCCATTTCTGTGTTGAATTGAGTTAGGGCTTGTGTCATTTACAGCCATTTGAACTTGTTTATTTTGGCTTTTGTTGCTTGTCATGGTGAGGAGGCCATGGCAAGTTGGTTGGTAGAGCATTGGACTTGATCCATGAATCATGGATTTGATACCTGCCCAGGTCAGCCGCCTCATCCTCCTTGTTGATAAAAGATTTAGCTCTCATTTCCTTGGCATGATCAGGGCATTCCATAAAGTTGGAAGTAGTTAATAAAGATTTTGAAAGTAACAGTTGGTTTGAGGGTGTTTCCCACAATTGGTATACAGGGGGAAGCAAAAAGCAACGATTGTTCTGGCATATTTAGGCTGGCAAATTACACGGCGCCAGCACTTAGGCAGAGCCCTGACAATACAGTCATTAAAGTGCTAAAATTGATGTTAACCAGCAAATCAACTACAACTTGTCGGTTGATGTGATGCAATTGAACCATTATTTCTCTGCCATTTTAAAAATATTTTTCAGTTTATCAATTGTCTGCATGTAAATGTTTGGAAGGTATTATGAGGTTTATAATTGGTTTTATCAATGTCAGAAGTGGCCATCCCCCAAATCAATATTTGACTTAACAAGAGAAGCATAAACATGTTTCATTTGCTCACTGGACTTGGTAACTGATGTAGTGCTAATGCAATTTAATTCAACAGCTTTTAGCAGTTTCCATGCTAGGTTACCATACAGTGTGAATTTGGAACAAAGAGCATTTCAATTTTAGCCAGGCCAGTTCCATCAGGTTATTAATCTGAATTATTGCAGTGTATATAAATATTCAAACCAGTGGCTATAGAAAATTGGAAAGCTGTCTGTGTGCACTTGTACCAAGCCTAAATAATCATTAGTATTCATAGAAAGCTAAGAAGAGATGTAAATTCTTGTTTTTCTTTTTTTAGTGCGCAGATAAACATTTCTTAGAGAAGTCACTATTCCATCAGCATCCTAGATGGCTTTTAATTTCCTGACCAAAGCACTGCAGTGAAAACCTAATTTTTAAATCATTGTTTGGTTTAAAGTAATCAAATATGAATTCCTCTTGATTTATATCTGAAAACTATAATTTTGCAGCAAAAGCAATATTATTCCCATGCTTTTCTCAGTTATAAGTCCACAAACCCCCCCACACACACACACACACACCATACACTGTTGCATACCTGTCCACATCCCACCAGACTGTTCTCAGGGAATGGATCAAAATTCCAAAAACTGTTGTGTACATTAATAATTTTACTTGAGCTGTTCAAGCAGGTTTATGCATATTGGGCACAATAAAATCTTAATGTTTATTGTGATTAAAATTTGTTAAGGTAGTTTTAACAGTTTAGTCATGTTGCTACAATGTCTGCAGTGTGGCAGTTTATAGTGATCTCTAGCATTTGGGGCATCATTGTACAGACATGTTGCATGATGTCACACCCAGTAGCATTGTCATGACACTAGACCAACCAGTCATAACACTAACCCCTTAATTCTGACCACCAAGCGAGGCAGCTGCTAGTACCATTTTTTAAGTCTTTGGTATGACTTGATTGGGGTTCAAACCCACGACCTTCCACATCCAAGGTGGACACTCTAACCATTTAGACCACCAGAGTGGTTAGAGAATTATAATACAGCCAGCCATTGGTGAAAAAGCCGTGATGGATTTCTGTCCACAGCCTACATCGTAACCATTAACAGGCAATAAACGGTCATTTCTTTCCAGCATCTCTTAATATTGAGCGTCAGTTAGAATTTTTGCACAAGCTTGAAAACACGTCACATGCAGCAGCTGTGAAACTGTCTGACCAACCAGGCTATTTTTGAAAATTTAATATAACTTTAAACATACAGCTGTTATATTACTGTATGTGCTTGTATATGAGTTTTATCAATGGTATCATTCAGGGTAGTAGAAACTGCAATATCTACAAACCTTTGGCTACATGTCACACATCATAATAGTGTGTGGCTCTCATATTCTCTCTGTGATCCATTTCTGTATCTGAACATGCCTGTCTGTAATAATAGTGACCACCTCCACATTGTGGTTCTGTAATTTTTTATGGCTCTAGAAAGTCCCTCTTTCTCCATGTGGTAACTACTCTTCACTTCATTGTTCTGAAGAAAAGAGAAAAAAATATGTTGACATTACTTCTGTTTCTTGAAATGTGACGTCACCTGTGCATAGCTTAATTGTGTTTACCAACATTTTAAAAATTGACTTGTGCATAAGTAACGTTGAAAAAGTAAGCTTATTTTCTTGCATGATTGTCGTGTATGAATGATGACAAGTACATGAAAGTTTGCAGTGCCTTTGCTTCTTCTCTTGCTGAACATTTACTTCACAACCTGTGTAGTAGGTGAAATTTTAGATGTGTATACTGATCATCATGGTTTTCACACAGATGAGGATTTCTCATGAATATGTGTATCAATTAAAGTGTATCATTGCTAAATAATAACAAGTTCACAAGTGCTTGGTCTACCGAGTCAAATGCTTACATAATCATACTGAGCTTAGTTAATACAATGTTATAAGTTTCGTTTGCTTGTTTGTTTTTTCTTAAGTATCCTATCTGACTGACATTGAACAGCAATACTGCATGATGGTTTATCTAGTCCCTGTAATAAGAGTATACAAAATGTGTTTCATGCCTTTGCAGTAGATATGGTAGTCACACATGAGGTCTTTTGCATGTCTGAACAATAATTGACAAATGCACCAAATATTTACAACTAAGGGTTGATCATAAACTTTGACATATTACCAATACACTGTAGTTCTTCAGCAATATAAAAATTACATAACTTAATTATTGACTCGTATGCTGATACAATTTGTGAGGCATTAGGAATCCATATCAGTTATGAAGCTATACAAACCATGTAAACAGGGAATGAATGGAAAGTTCACTGTGACATCAAAATGCACCACAGCATATGTCACACCATCTACTGTCTTTGGTTCTCTCTAGTGCATTATCTTCCGGGTGCTGGTTCTCAAAATTCTCATTCAGTACCTAAAAAACATATATATATATATATATATATATATATATATATATATATATATATATATATATATATATATATATATATAATTAGAACAGCTTTAAAAGGTAAAATCTTTACATTGACAGCATTAAAGTATTTTTAAAAGTTCCTTTTAACTATGGTTCTGTATATATTGTGAATAATAATACATAATAATACTATACTCTCCACATTGAACAGACATTAGTATTCACACTCACAAGCAATGGGTTGTGAGTTTGACTCTGACCTAGACCGTCATCCATTGACAATGTGGTGTATATTCTGGCAAACAAAGTAATTTACTCCCAGTGCCTTAACACGAAGGGGTAGTTTGCCTTTACAATTAAACACAATCAATACATCAAGTATTCACAACATTTTGGCATTAGCAGAAAACTTGTTCTGTCATTATTATTGTTGTTGAACAAGCATGAAATAACATGGGCATGCACATGAATGGGGGGGGGGATAATAATGGGGGAGTGGGCAAAATCCAAGGTGCACACACACACACACATGCTTGTCATGGTAAAGCAGGATTCATTGGAGGGGGGCTATTATGATTTACAAACACCCTCCTACTAAAATCGCCCTCTCCCATTGATCATTTTTGCTCTGTATATTTGTGGGGAAGGGTACAGGCTGACAACTAATAATATAGCAAGATATTTTACCCTCACTTCTGTACAAGCTTTTCTCAGTCTTCATGTTGTTATCCCTGCCGTACCCCTTGGTATTTGTTGATCTGGTGTTCACTGACTCAGTTATCTGGCGAGAAAACATGTTTGGTACTGCATTTGGCAGGATTTGTCTGATGGTCGCAATACCAAGTGACTCTTATTTTTTTGACGGTATCATAATTGTCATTTCTCAAATGGTCACTGCAGACTATCTCGCCTTACTGGTCAGATAACGCACGGTACCAACTACTGAATGCAACTAACAACGAAAGTAGAAATTCACTGTTCCCTACAGGACATCACCTCCACTTTGTCTTACAGAAATTGCCAAGCGCTAAATCAGCTAGGAGCATGGTGCCTTGTGCAATAAAAAAATTGATGTTTTGTAGTCATTATTTTCATTAATGATGAGGTATTTGACATAATACCTTTAAAAATCAAATCTAGAAAATTAAATTTATCACATAAACCAAAGTTGTGTGAGGACACTAGTTGACCTTTAAGTCATTAAAAATGTGAGTGCCATCAAAATTTTCAAGTTGTAAACATTATCTCGTATTATAAACTTATCAAAGGGGCTATGTGTTAAAGGGGTTTAAACCAGCTGTCTTCATTCCAAACGTAGATGTTTTGGTGATTTAGACTCATTTGATATCAAGTTTGCATCTGATACCTGTTGCTTTTCAGAAGCTACACGAGTAGTATAGTGGAGAAATTCACTATGTAAAATGATGGCACAGACAAGTAACTTGCTTCTCACTCGTCCCAAGGAAGAATGCTTCAAAATTTTAAGCATTTTCACACTCTGTTCTGACCATAAATCTAACCTGTTATGACAAATATATGGTTATTGATTTGACACCGTCCAATCAGAATTTAGAGTATTTTGTCAAAGTTTACAACTGTGATCTTAGCTCGTGGCCAAGCCAGTTTACAATATTGGTCCTTGATCCATTGCTTATTCACATTTGTTTTTCAGAACTTCACAAAAACAGTTGATCAGTTTGTACATTATTTTACAGGGATCATTGTGATATCTACTACTTTCACATTTTTTTCATTTGATGCCAATTTATTATCCAATATGGCCACTGGTACATAAAATAAGAATTCCTTTAATGGCGTATCAAAAATTACTCAAATTTTACAGGAAATCATCTTTGCATATAAGGTCTTTTGATTAGTACAAATGATCCTGTTCAGCCTTCGGACGTATTGCTGCCATTTTATTCCATATTATAGACCATTCTTAAGAGATCCTCATAATATTCGTGTATTAAGGAAATGAGGCTAAGCTTGGCAATATGGCAAGCAAACGAAAGAACAACAAATGTTCACTACAGTTTAATTAAAATTTCACAGTCAAGGTACCACCACTCACAGTAACAAAAAAAAGAGATAAGGATAAACAAACAATGAACATATATGGTTGAAGTAGCTTACATAACAACTACTAAACCGATTTTGATCATGTATTCATCTAATTTATGTGTTTATGCATCCCCTTCCTCAAGTCATTTTTAATATATGTTCATATCCAGGAATGTACTGTATGTGCAGTAAGTATTAATGACACGGGTATTATTCTTATTCGATTAATTTTTAACTGAATGCTTTTTAAATTATCAATTAAGTTTATACAGATAAACATGTACTAAATCTTGTCACCAGTAATTGTGACATGGCAACCATAAGACAATGATTGTTATTATAATTAGATATGGACAACATCAATAAATAACTATTATGAAAAGGTACATTCTGATCAGTATAAATTCATAGATATTAACTTCATTGTTCACTTTTCAACCTTATTATTGGTTAGTAATCAGGATGCTGCTTTCAAGGTGGATGGGTGTGTAAATTGTTGACTTCACCATGATAAGAATAAAAACAAGTTAGAATTAGAAAACCAGATTAGTTGTTATTTTGCTTGCTGTTCAGTGTTAACCTTTATTTATTGGCACATTTTATATGGTTTTTTTCTGCTTGTCGTGTTTGATCAAATTTTACTGCTGTATTTGTATGGAGAAGGGCTTATCAGATGTTATGACAACTTGCAGCATGACTCTTAATAATAAACTAGCATATAAATTAACTTTAACTAAACCTGAAAAATACAACAGATAAAGTTTAATTTTAAAATTTTTAAAGGAAATGACTGCTTTTGTTCAGCCAACTAAAATGCTTTTCCTTATCTTGATGAGTGGTACATCATCATAACATAGCATAACATAGCAACAATCCATTGATTTCATAGCATCTTCTTTTTCAAAGATGGAATAAACTGGAAGCTGAAGTCTGTATTGATTCCAGCTTGATGGAAAACAATATTCATTGCAATTTTGGAAGTGTTCAGCAGTAAACATCAATGATGCAATTGTTGCATGAGCCTGGCTTAGCCTAATTATCAACCTAATGACCTGGTCATATGAATACATTCTAAGAAGGGTCTATAGTCCTTCAAATAACCAGCTTGTGGTCTTTTTGATAGACAATATTTGCTCAGACATTTGCAAATTCACTATTATTTATGGAGTGCCAAATTTTCATGGGTCTCTTGGTTACTTCAAATGAAAACTTGTAATAATTAGTTGAACAGTAATCCATCTATGGCAGTGGTTCCCAAAGGGGACGGTGGGATTACCGAGGGGGCCACTAATGCCGAATAATGCTTTTTACTGGGTAAGGTAGGGGGGCGCTGAGGATAACCAAGTGGGTAGTAGCCCGAAAATGTTTGGGAACCACTGATCTATGGAAACAGTAGGACCCAGACCATAAATGCAAGTGCTGTATATACTGACAAGTTGAGACCAATTGCAAATCCCAAAGACACTGATTTGTTGTCACTTAATATGCTGGCAGATCAATAATATGCAGCTTGTTAGGAATAATCAATACCCTTGAAAATATGTCAGTTAACAGGGCTCCGAGTTGCTAATAAATTACTCAAAATTTCGACCAGAAGTTCTAATTGGCGAGTAAATTTTGCAGAACAGTTGCCAGGTGGTGATAGACAAAAAGAGACAAGGCTCAAGCTTTTAGATATCGATCACAGGGGCTTGTGTCACTGCTTATAATTAACCTATTAGATACATGTACTACAAAATAAAATACACGCGTGGACACTTCTCATGTGTCCTTAAGAATAAACATTGATATTTCAAGCTATATTTCGTGTAGCCTAATTTGGCAACCAAATGGTTGCAAATGGCAACTTTATTTTTAAGCCGTTCTGCAATAAATAAATTAGACCTACTTGGAACCCTGATTAACTGTAATTTTTGCAGGTAGAAAAAAGCTTATTGTTTTTAATTGTCAATATGACTTTTTTGGTGAAAGATGTACTTGTTATCATGGTAAAGAGTTTTGTAATGTGGTTTTTTTATTATTTATTTTGCAGGTTGAGGCACACACGAACACAAATAGGATTTAAAGCCAGCTGCATGTTTTAATCATGGGCTTATCATAAGTGACTTGATATAACCAAAGCAGAATCGACGTAGCATAACCAAAGTGTCTACTTTTTGCAGTATGGATGCTTTATCAATGAAATCAAGCAGACGCAAACAAAGCAAACCAATACGGGTATCTTACGATGAAAATGCAGATCCTGGTGGTGTTTTGCAAACAGTTCCTCCAAAAGAAACAGAGCTGGGCTATGTTAATGGTAATGGGATGGAAGTAGATGAAGCAGAGCATGAGAAAGTCAAGATGGATGTTGATACAGCACTAGATTTTTCTAAGCCTTCAGGAGAGAAGGTTTCAGCATACAAACCAGTGAATAACTCCAAAAATGAACTTGATCATAGTGAAAATCATGTTAATGCAAACAAGAGTGATGCTTTTCCAACTGCTTATCACAGGCTGGGAAGTGAGTTCTTGCAGAACAACATTGTTCCCAATGGGGAAAATGAACATGATATGATGAATAGCTTGGAAAAGGAGGCTCAGGATATGTCTGGATCAGATTCTAAAGCTGCTTCAGGGGAGGTTTCCAAAAGCAGTGGAAACAGAATTTTTCATCAGGATGCATACTGTGACCTATGTGATAAAGAGTTCTGTAATAGATACTTTCTGAAGACTCATAAAGCCAACAAACATGGCATTTATGACAACAGTTCATCTCCATTTCCAGCAAGTGTGAATCCACTCCATTCATCCATGATTGTACCTCAGGATTCCTTTCCTAATAATCCCTTCAAGATGTGTTTTGATCTCCCTCCCACCTCTCAACCTGTTCCGGCACAAGTACAGCAACCATCAGCTTCAAGATCTGCATCTCCCTCACCACCAGCACAACCACCTCCATCTTCATCACAACAGCAGGCAACAAAACCATCTCCTCCGATGCCATCCTTGACTCCATCAACATCAGCACCCTCTCTTAATTCCTCCAAGCCAAAAGATTCTACAGCTATGGGGAATGGAAAGCCAACAGGTCAGGACATGGAAGACTTCTGTGAAATTTGTCAAAAACACTTTTGCAACAAATACTACCTCAAAAAGCATAAGAACGATGTTCATGGCATTGCACCACCAGAGTCTTCGCCATCCATTGGAAAGCGTGGAGGTCGTCCTCCTAATTTAGAGATCAAATTGCCCGTTTCCTCTGCTGCAGATACCTCAAACCCACTGATACCTCATTCACTTGCCAGCATGCCAGGTCTCCAGAATATGCCTGGTGTCATGGTATTAAATCCATTCTTGCCTCCTGTGCTTATTCCTGCTCAGTCCTTGTTGTCTCAGTCACAGCTTCCCCCACCTCCTCACCTACCTGTGAGCTCATCGACACTGCCTACATCATCTCACCACCCCAGTGTTCATTCACCTCCTGTAATTAACACCATAGCTACCTCATCTACCTCCTCAGGATCACTCCCCAATGATGGGTTTAGGGGCATGGGTGGTTTCAAAGGTGAAGCTTTCTGCGATATTTGCAGAAAGGGATTCTGCAATACTTATTTTCTTAGAATACATCAAGCAAACAAACATGGAATATTCTTTGACAGTTTCCCTATGCTGATGCCAAGTTGCATGGCCTCAGAAAATATGCCATCTAAATCACAAGAATCAATGTTAGATACATCAGAAGCAAAGCAGATAGAGAGAGAGAAAGATGACTATCAACATTCAAAAGAAAATGTTCCTGATTCTAGTCCTAAAGCTGCAACAACACCAGTTAGCCAACCAACCAACCCCGATACCTTCAGTACAACATTCTGCAATATTTGCAATCAGGAGTTTGCAACCAAATATTCATATAGAATCCATAGAATTCAGGCTCATGGTCTGATCAGTGAGGCTTTTAGTGAGGCCGAACTAGCAGAGGAAGTTATGAAAATGCATGATCTACCAAAGAGCATGAACAGCCGAATGGCAGAGGAACTTGCAATGATGGAAAGAGGAGGGGATAATGGATTTTCCACAATGTTTGGAAGCCTTGTTGCAGCAAAACTTGCTGACAGAGTAACTTGTGATATTTGTAATAAGGAATTGTGCAATAAATATTTCCTCAAAGCCCATAAACTGAAAGTTCATGGAATTGATACCACATACACTGAGAAGTCTCCAAAACAGCAAACTGATCACATCTTGGAGGAAAAGAATTCCAGCATGAAGCAAGATTCCAAAGATTCCTTGATGTCCAGTCCAAAGTCTGACAAGCCTGTTCAGTTGGTTGCTAAAGGGAATTCCTCAGCTTCAATGGACCTCATTCCAGGCCCTGTAGTTGAGAAACCATCACAACAAGAACTTGTCAAACTGGGCATTGATCCTGAGGCTTATTGTGAAGTATGCAAGAAAGAGTACTGCAGCAAATACTTTGTCAGAACACACAAGCAAAACATTCATGGGATTCGTACTGATAAACGAGAATCATCTGATCTATTAAAGTTCAGTTCATCATACAAGAACAGCTTCATGAATTCACCTATGAGCGCTTCATTCATGAATAGCTTCACCATGCCACCATTGTCAATGGCCAGTAATATGCCCATAAACAGTCCATCTGTGTCTGTGAGCAATGGAAATAACCTTAATGTTAACAGCAGCCCACAAATGACACCAATGAATCTCTCAGTTAGCACTGGAAAGTCGAAGAATGGATTTGAGAAGCATACCTGGCGTTGGAAAGAGCCAGTCAACTCGTCGAGAGTCATTTGTGAAATTTGCAATAAAGAACTGTGCAATAAATACTTTATGCGTACACACAAATTGAACAAGCATGGAATATTACCAAGTGACAAGTCTCCATCACCCAAAATGTCTAGTCAAAATATTGTAGCAAATGCTTCTGATGCTGACACTTCCAGCAATTCTTCTTTGCCTACAGATTTATCAGTTAGAGAAAAAACTAACCAGAGCCCATTCCAACAAAAATTTGATGATCGTATCACAGGAAATGCTGCCAAAGCTACAGAGGATGATCAAAGTCAGTTTGAAGCTTTGAACTTAAAAATCAAATTAGAAGAAGATCCTAGTCACAGATATTACAACCATTACACTGAAATTTGCCACCTATGTGATCGACGTTTCAAGAGTTCAAAATGGCTGAAAGCCCACATTTTGAAAGATCATGCAGGACTAACCGCCCTGTCTCCTACAATGGAAAGAGCATTTCATCTGAGTGGAGCAAAAACAGCTCCCCTGCAGCAGAGAACATGTCCAGTTTGTAGCATTGTTTTTCCAAATGAGATGTCCATGCAGCTTCATATGATCCAAGAACACAATGCTCAGGTGACTATCAAGACTGACTCTCCAACTAGCAATGGCGACCTTCAGGGAAAAATCTCAGGGATAAGTCAAAAATATGCTCTGAAGCGTCGTTTTTCTGCTGCATTGAAGCAGAAATATTATAGTTGTGCTGTTTGCATGTACAAAACTAAATGGCTGTCTAACATCCTTAAGCATGAGAAAAAGATGCATGGAAGCAAGCAAATGCTTCAAGAGAATCTGCAAGGAAACTTAGATGATCATGAACAATGGTCAGTGACTACATTTAAGAAGGTGTTTCGTTGTACATCATGTAGCCGTGTATTTCCTTCCCCTGTTCTCTGCCATCTTCACATTCGCCAAGATCATATACGTAAAAAGAGCTTTAAAGTCAACAACAAGCTTCCAAGTTCTCCATACAGCTGCTCCCAGTGCAGGTTTTCCACTAGATTCCCCAAGCAACTGAAGCGACATGTGATCAGAAGTCACAGATTCTTCAAAGGCAAGGAAAATATTCTGAGTTCAGGAATAGAGGACTTTAATTCAGGGAATACAGATTTAGAATCATCAACCTCGTCGGTAGATATTCATGCTCAGCCTATCGAAGGAGACAAGGAGAGTTATGTCATGCAGACTTTCAAAATTCAGGAGTGTGATAGGCAAGGAATGTTTGTTACATCAGTGGTTGAGATGCCAGTTTACCAAAGGCTTCAGGACTCGACTGCTGTTTCCTTTCTTGTGACTCCGTTGGAGCAGTGAAAGTTGTTGCAGTAGCAAGACTTGGACATTCAAAGATAAGTTATTTGCTATAGTTATTTGGTGTTTGCAGTGACATTATGCATGCAGTTACCATGGAAACCTATGTGCAATCAGTTTGTTGAATTTAGTTTTATTTATTCGTGAAAAGCACATGTCATACTATCTACAGAGGTACTAATTAGATGTTTGAGTACTTGAGATTTTTCTCTTTTTTTATTCTTTCTAGTTGTTAGAAATGATTGGAGGGGGGGCTTGGACATGGATACTTTCAAATTTGTTTTGTTTAGAATGAATATACTGTTTGCAGTCTATTTACCAAATGGTATATAACATCAGATCATCGCTTCAGACTCGGTTTTCATTGGAATCTCAGTATTAGATCATTAGCTTTGAAATAGTCACTACCAGGCTGTTGGTCTGGTGTGGCAAATTGCAGGAAAGAAATTGGTCACGTTCAATGTTCTTTTTTTGAGCAGCTAAACACATAAAATTCAAACATTTCCATGATATCATGTTATTCCTATTATTTTTAAGTAGCATCATTGAGCCTTTATTGCCATAAAGATGACATGGAGATTTATGGAGAACATATTTATTTCAATATCAGAGGAGGAGAATTGTACATTTTTGTATGTGGAATAGTAGGTCTAAGCCATTGAATCATGTTACTACTATAAGAGTGATATTTATTCTTTATTATCCTGGTTTGGTTTTTCATTTTGTCAAAGAGTGTGATTTTGATATATAATGGCATTTGTGATTTTTCTTTTTGTGTATTTGGACTTGTATTAAGAGTGAGTTGTTGAGCTGGATTGTTTTTATACTTGAATTTTTTCAACGCTAAATTTCTGTCATTTCATTAATTTGCAAGTGTATTTCCCTATCCTAACCTCATTACCGCCAGCGATACCAGTGTATTACCTGCTGCATTGTTGCAATTTTTCATGTACTCCACTACAGAGAAATCATCATAAAGTTTTGTCCAGTAATTAACGGTTGGTACTTAATGTAATAATAATAAGAAAAGTCTTTCTTCCAATAGGGTGACACAGCTAGTACAGAAACTAATCTCCTTTTGGACCTCAATTATTTACATATGTACTTCAGAAAATTTTACTTAATATATTATTTCTTTAATTATTTGTACATTGAAGAAAGCAATTAAATGCACATTGAAAAAAGTAATTAAAATGCAAAGTGTACAAAATATTTTGAGCAGATGTAATATACATGTTTATGAACAGAACTCGATCCAGTGAATTTTATAGGTGTCAGAAACCACAGCAGCTGACGTACTTGGCTATACAGCTGGGGTCACTGCATTTGAATTTCTCATGTACACTAAAATTAATAGCCATAAAAACCGTAAAATATATAATAGATTACATGTCTTGAGAATGTTTTATATATTTGCATAGATATAAATAATATGCCCACACTCAACAACAGATAATCCTGGTGGGGTTTTAACACTATCAGACACTTGATTCTGATATTTCAGAGTGGAATATTCATCCTAAAATTTTATGGATATGAAGACTTTTCTTTTGCATTTGCATTGGTGGTATATGAGACTTACAGATACATTTTTAATGTCTCTAAGTTTAGTTACTGTACTAACTGTATTGTTCATGTTTTTTTTAATTGTTGTGAACAAAAAAATTTTTAAAACCAAAGAAAAGATAATTTTATATAATTACTGGTATTTAAGGACATCTATTGAATCATTATTTGATGCAGAGATGTGTAGATATATAAAAACCAGTTTCAAATAGCCATTTTTCCAAAAAAATGAAGAGAACTTTAAAGAGAACTAACCTATTTTTTAAAATGCCACTTGTTTTTTTCTCATATTTTCATATGTACACTTAACAGTATAAGTCTAATTATTATTGACATAAATTGTACGTGAAAGATCTATTCTAGGACACCAATTGTGAGATTGACAATAATTTTAAAAAAATAAATCTCGAAATATTGATTACAAATTATGAATCATTTTTTGCAAGTTTTACCTGCACTAAATACCAGTAATTAGAAATATTCCCCACCCCACCCCCTTGTTTTCAAATGGAGAGGGAAACTTTGTATAATTTCAGTTCATGCATAAACCCTGTATGTTTTAAATTTCCAGTCATCAAAGGCTACATATGAAGCCACATATAACTTTATAATGTGACTTAAAAATGTCCTGCAGGCAATTTTGGTTCTGAAAGGATATTGACTTTCAAAGAAAATTCTGGCCTTTTCTTTATTAACATTTTAATTCATGCAAATTTTTTTTTAACCCTGCATCTAAAATGTCTAGTTAACATTTAGCACTGGTTGATTTATTAATTAAATCAAATGTAAATTCAGTTGTAAGCAAAATGTTCAGGATTTAGTCAAGATAAATTAACTACTTTAAGTAATTTTATATACTGTAAATTTCACAAGATCTTTAAGAGTAAAAGTAGGCTACAGTGCTTTGCACAGGTTTTAAAGCTGGCCAAACTGTCATACTATACTGGATTGGTACAGGTACAAAGCAACACATGTACACTGTATATAGTACACTTGCACCCCACCCCACCCCCATCAAGTATATGATAAATATATTCTAATGTAAATCTTTCTAGCTATCTAGGTCAAGATATTCATCCAACCTACAGATAGAAATATATATGGGGGTGAATTTTTATTGCCCCAACAAATCTGTAATTGATCAATATTTCTTTTATTTTTCTTCATCTTGTACTGTCCAAAATGTCTTCTTTTTTCTTTCTCTTTTTTCACAAACTGCACATTATTTATTCTTGGTAGATTTCAGTAAGACTATTTATACATTTGTTGTAAGATCTCTTGACCTATCACAATTTTCTAGTCATATATATATATATATATATATATATATATATATATATATATATATATATATATATATATATATTAGTTAGCTGTATAATCTAATTAAGAATTATTCCAGCACCTACCTCAGTGGTTGTTCTGTATAAATATACTCAGTGGACTGGACTACATACAGACTGTTGAAGTAAAAAAAGATTAGCAGAGATCTTAAGATGAAAAGCAGTCTGTCTTGGTCAGTAATGTCCTTTTTTTATCTAGTCAAATTTACATGTATGTTTATACCAGTATATGTTATAGTTCAGTACATGTAGGTTAGGGGATGAATATTTTGGCCCCAAACACAAATTCTAGATGCAAGCCTTTCTTTTTATCAGGGGTGGAGACAGTTAAATTTTGAAATATTGCTAGTTTATACAGTAGGAAATAAAGATTAAAAGTACGTGTTGGATTGATACTGTGTGTCTTTTTAAAGTTACACTAAATTTAAAACTTGTTACAGTGCGGTACAACATCATTGAAGTTCAGGTCACTGACCTTGCTAGTTTGGGGCTGGTAGGTTGAGGCAGGTGTTATCCACTTGCATACAAAACACATCCTTGTTATATGTAGGGCCTGCCTACATAACTTGATCAGGTTATGGTGAAAAAAGACCTCATGCCTAACAATGCCTTTAGCTCAATGTTAATAATGACAATGCCCTACCAAATTTACAGCTTTCTCTGTTGCCCTCAAAGAAATAAGATTCTCTTGTTGTGAAACTGAGATGCAAATTAAGCATTTTCTGCGCTGATCACATCTGATTTTCAAATAAAATGGCAGTAGAGATATAATTATTACAGGGAACATACATTTTTTTTTTTTGCAGCAAAATTCAAAGCATCGTGAAAGAAGTGCATGTAAAAGGGCAGTTGTAAAAGATATTGATTATAAAAAGCACTGATATTTAAAAAAACACAAATCATTTCTCATTTTTTTGGACCATACTTAAATAAGCAACATTAAAAGGTAAACACGTGCAAATTGTTTTTTAAATCTTTAAACAAAAATGCACACAGAATTCTATGTTAGATGATAAATCTGATTTTAAAGAAATACTCATGTATAAAACAAAAAAACTATCACAAAAAATTTGAACAAAGTTTTTAATACTGTTAAGGAAATGATTTTAGAGTTGATGTATACATGTACATGAAGAGCCTTCAGACTTTGTGTTCAATGGATTTGCCAAGTCGTATATATATATATTACTTTGTCACATCACAGGACTTAATCACATTCAACAGTTGCATACATATATTTGTGGTTTGTGTGTAATATATTGCATGATAATGTGTGCGTGTTTTACTCTATTTTTGATAAGTAAAGCTATTATACCATAATCCATTCCCAAAATATGGGGTGGTTTTTTGTGGAACTATGGATTGTTTACTTTTGACTTGTCAGAGTGAGGCATGCGTTATAAAGATCATGGAAATTAAACTATATTGTGTAAACTCAAAAGTTCATTTTCTTTAAAATGATGTGAAAAGATTTGCTTCATATAGACTTATGTTATATAGAATATATCTGTGTATTTACAGGAGTAACTCTGATGGGCATTAAACATTGATTGCACTAGTGCAGATCAATTCTGGTGTTTGTAACTTTTGCATACTTTCGCCTAAAATGTTAGCTTGTTGGAGGTATACCAGTGAGTAAATATCCTTCTACAATCAAATTTATAATGAAACAAATTTATAATGGAATGAAATATTTTTCTTTTACGGATTGATCGATGCATTAAAAATTTGAGTGTCTTTGATGTGACACTGTACAAGAAATATTTTGTGCATGATTTTCTTTACAGAACCGCATAAAATCATTAATGGTTTATGGTTATTAAGTTTAGCTTTATTTTATAGCAGGTAATTTAAGAAAATATATTTTCTTTGATCTTACAGAAGGTTTACTATCTGACTTTTTTCCCTTTCTGTTTTAATACTTCATTCTGAATAAAATCAGATCTCCACTGTCGTATGGAAAAATCCGAAAGCAATCTGGTGAACTTTGAAATATCCAATGAAAATGCAGCTTTCAGAAATCAGAAAGTGAATAAAATTGTTCGGCACACATTGATACTCATTAGCCATGCCAATCATTCTGCCAAATATTAAGATAGAAGACTTCATCTGATTGGCTGATAAAATTATAGATTATGGTAATATCATAGGTCACCAGAACATTATCCCAAAGCAGTCGCTGTCAGATCATCATGCAGGACAGTGGAGATCAGATTTTAATCAGATTGTACTTGATTTATGAACTAATAAGGCATTGGCTGTATTTGAAATTATTGAATACATGTTATAACATCACTCCTTAAAGAACTATCAGTGTAAGGACTGTCAAATAAATTAGCAAGTCCTCTGTTTTCTTTTTGTATCGACACCTAAGATGAATAATACCAGGGGCAAAAATTACATGAAGCTAGCCATGGAGTAACTTGCATTTGTTAAATGTTTGTTTTTAGTGGTGTTTTACCAATGTTCACCTGTACATTGGCAATTTTGCATTTTTGATGCATAAATCAATACAGAAAGTGGAGAACCAATGCAAACACTCCTTTGAATCATCATTTGTCTTCAGTATTGAAGGCGTTAGGATGGATATTCTTTACACACATTGGTATGTAATCATATCATAGTTTGTGTATTGCAATGTGTATCAGTACATGGCAAATGCGTATCATTTTTTCCCGTGGTATCATCAACTGATTTATAACCCCATGTTTTCTGTTGATAACTGTATCATTTGTTTTTCATCTCTGGTGACTGCCGAATATGGCCACATAATGGTCAGGATTGTTTAACTTAATAAGAGAACACCTAGGCTCTTAACTTTTGGACGGCCTCGTCGGTAAATGCATTACCTGAAACCATATTGCCATTTTTCTCTTTGCTGAAAAATGAAGTGAAACATATTTCACAATTTTTTAGTGTAAAAGTTGGGGTATTTAGAGTAATCATAAGGGTTTTCCTCATCGAGGCATATATATATATATATATATATATATATATATATATATATATATATATATATATATTGAATTTACTATTTTTCATGGAGTATCAATTTTATTTATTTCATAGCAGCTACTGACCATGAATATAGGGACCCATCATACGATCAACAAGACTTTTCCAGATCCATGAGTCTAGGTACTGACAATAAATTCTTTTTTTTCACAAAACCACCAAAAAAATATAAAAACCCACAAAAAAAAGGAATATGAAGCTTTGTTTTTAATTTATTTCTTGAAGAGAAAATCAAAAGAAAAATATTTGTCAGAATCCTATTTAATTCTTTTAATATGCCAAAACGATCTTTTTAAGATTCAGTGTAATTACAAGGGATTTCCCAATAATTCACCTAGCTGAAAAAATGGCTTCATGGTAAAGAAGGATATGTTGTCTTGCCAGACAGGTTGTTTGTTTTTAAATGTACAAAATTGTTTTTACATGTATATGTTGTAATATCGATGGAAATAATATCAGTGATCCTTTTTCCAAAATGTTAATTTCTCTGTTTTGGATCAAAAGAGCTTATTTGAGGGCCTGTTGTCCATCATCCATCCATCCATCCATTCATTGGGACAAGTTTATCTCGACTCCTCCAGAACTACTTACAGGATTGTCATGAACCATCATGCACATTAATCCCATGGTTTGTATGGTCCTAGAAAAAATGGTACTGCTTGGACATACTGTGTGGCATGTTGAAAATCTTGTTGTTGTTACTCCCCTTGAGTGAATGGTCATATCAGAATAGAATTTAGTTGGTCCAAAATGAAAATTGTGCCATTCTGTTGTTCATTATGGCCACCATGGAAGCCATCTTGAAAATCGTGTTAATGCTACCCTGAATGGATGGTAATGTCAGCATGAGATTTTCACTGAAAGACATTTTATGATGTCAGGTTGGTTGTAAATGAAAATGGCACTGATCTGATGCCCACCATGGCAGCAGTCTTTAAACATATTTCTTTGCAACTCCTCCTGGACAGAAAGTTTTTTCAACATGGTTTTTGTGAGAAGACTTCTTGGTCCCAATGAAAATGGTGTTGATATATATGATGTCCAGTATGGCCACAACAGTAGTCATCTTGAAAGTTTTATTATCACTACTTGCTTTAGATGGATGACCATATTGACATTGGTTATTCACCAAAAGACTATGTGATATCTAGTTGGACCCGAACAAAAATGGTGCCAATTTAACATCAATATGGCCACCTTGTCTGCTATCTAGAAAATCGTTTTATTGCTACTCCTTTTCAGCAGAAAGTCATATTGGTATGGGGTTTTCACCAGGAGACTTCTTCAGATATCTATATGAGGTTGGTTCCATATTAAACTGGTGCCTGTCTGACAGTTATGGCTACCATTATTGTCATTTTCAAAATCTTGTTATTGCTACTGAATGGACATAGTGGTGCATGGATTTATCATCTTTTTGTGATCCTTATCTGACATCAGATATGGCTCTGGCCACTACGAAGAAAATCTTATTATCACTGATCCTCGATATTCACATTGGATTTTCACTGCAAGACTCCTAATGATGTCTGGTTTGTTCTAAATGTAAATGGTGTTGATGTGACATTCAAAATCACTGCCATGGCAGCCATTTTGAAGATCTTGTTATTGCTCAATAATATTGGACATTGTTCAAACACTAAGCAGTTAAACCGGAAATAATAGGCTTATATTGAAATACTGAAAATTCTTTTTGGACAGTAGAACATCAGTCTCTTCAAGGGACTCCTGAATTTTGAATATGATAAAAACAGACTTGGCTGGTTACCAATCTCGCTGTATATTGTTGTGAAAGAAGTCTTTTTAAATATATTTTTTCATTAAAAACCCTGTTCTCCTGCCAGCATATCTGATAATGGACACTCTATTTGGTCAGTAAAGAGATATCCATTAGCATTGAATTTATTCCTTTCTGACATTCTTTTTTTCTTTTATTTTTTCTTTGAGTGTTTGGTTTGATATAATTTGTTAAGACTGACTCTTTTATTTGTGAAAATGTCACAACTCAAAGGTGTCAATGTATTTGAAGACAATTTTCCCGTCAGGATTGACAAAAATAGCCAATATTTTTTCCCCAATCATTGTACCTCAGTTTTTATCATATATCTCTCCAAATTTTCTTCTTTTAGTGACAAAAATTACTTTTGGAAAGAGGTCAGGGTTTCATTTTAACTGATGGAATTGTTAGAAAGCAACAGTATGTGAAACAATTTACTATTTTGAGCAAGAATGTAAGAGAATGTTCTTCGTTATTTCTTGTCTCTTTTACTATCAGCTATGTTCACCACTTATAATTGCCATATATACTCACCTAGAAGTTAAGTCAAACTGCAAACAGCATAGACCCGTATCTGCCATCACATTATGTGTTGGTAAATCAGGGTCTGCGTTGTTTCTTGTACTGATAACCCTAACAAACTGCAAGGCCATGTTGGTTCTAAGAAAATTGGATTTTTCAGAAGTTCTGTTGAAGATGGCTTCTTAAGATAATTAATAAACCATTAAATTGTTGAGTTTAAAAAATCAGATGTTAGTCATCGTGAGTCTTTTTTTTATTCAGTAAAATTATTTAAAAACCTACATACCTTGACCAAATGTCCAGGTCATTGAAACATTTTGGTCAGTAACATTCAGATATAACCATGCCTTACAGCTACAGAAAGGCCTATTAAATATGGGGCCACCATATTACATGCCATGTACAGTACTCTTGTTGAATAATATTGCTATCAATATTAGGAACATGTTACATCGTATAAAAATTTATGATAATGGTAATTATATCAGTTATTTTAAAGGTGTCCAAAAAATGTGTAATTTTACCATATTACGCGTAAGTGCAATAGTAGAAGAAGGCATATTTCTTTTCTGCTGCCCGTCTACAAGTCCATAAACCAATCCCAAAACCATTTTAGCGCTAATACGTAAAAACTACTAGAACCATGAAATTTTGCACACATTATCATGGTCATGAGTATATGATCTAGTCAGATTTAGTGGTGGACAAATGTAATTTTCATGGTCAAATTTGTGATCATATGTATATGACCTTATTAGAATTTCGTGACATTACATTTTTTTGTAGAAAAAATGTATACATTTTTAACTTTTTCTTTTTTAAAATATAAAAACTTTGTTAGCACAAGTTGGCAAAAGTCACATGAAGTAGTCAAATGAAATTTAATTTGCATGTCTGTAAGCTATTAAAAAATGACTTGGCTCGATTTTTATGCCTTTATAGGAATTTTTCAGATTTTTTTCCCAAGCGTTTTGATTTGTTGGGACTGCAGAGAAAGCAAACATGTTTTGCAAGTACAAATTGTGTTCTTTCTTTGATTTGATAATGTCGATGAATTTTTTTCACTCCATCATTCTTTTTTTTCTGTAAAGACATTTGTATCAGTATCAGTCTATATGTATACCATATTAACCTGTATGCAATACACAGACACACACGCACGCACGCATACAGAGCCATGACGAGGAATACAAACAGAACATGTACTAGAATAATGTACAGGAAGTTAGGGACATTGCTGTTGGCTTGAACTCTTAAGATAGTCAGCTTGTGTAAAATCAGTGCTTAGTGCCAAACTGAAAATGACATGGTCAGAACATTTCATATTGCTGACATCAGTTTTCACCTTGGTTATCAAAATTCTTTGAACTCTTGGACAGATTGGATGTAAAGTTACATGGTTGCGAATTCAATCCGTAATGAAAAGAAGAACATGTATCAAATTTTAACAAGTGCAATAACAGTAAATATAATGATGAAGAAAATTATAAAATCTCTATGAAATACAGAAGACTTGGAGAAATCTTCAGAAGTTATGACCTTCTGTATATCAGATGCACAAACGCTTCTGTTGTAAGAAGAAGCTGGTGTGACGTCAGTAGTGTCATACTTAGAAACTTACATATATTCTTTTCTTTGTGTATCTGATAAGGAAAATCTGTGATCTTCAGCCTTTGAAAATTTGAATTTTTAACTACCTGTTCGGCTGTTAATTTATGGAAAGTTAGTGACAAGGTATTTTTACAGAGTTTTTGCAGTGACTCGTACATCGAGATTAATCAGCTAGGAGTGCAAGAAAAATAACATGCACATTGATTTGGGGTTGTTTGGCCACAGAAGTATGTAAAATACTTGTAAAAATTTAAAGTGAAATTCTCCCAACATTTTTACAATTATTCGTCCATAGGTAGAGCAGTAAGTAATGACTCTGGTTTTCCAGTGCATTGCATTTTTTTTTTCAGGTGTCGATCTGCACAAATAACGGTGTTGTGGGCTCTGTTCAAAAACAAATACTGTCAGAAGCACCTTAAGTGCCCATACGATTGGTAGTATGAATAGGACAAATACAAAAATTCTAAAACCTACTTTTGAGTTGAATTACAAGCACATTCTCAGGTATGTACATTTTGTAACTTTTAGAAGTTAGATGGGACAAAATTAGTATTTTGTTAATGTCATTTGTAGATGCATCTAATTCAGCTGGTAGTCCATGACATGGGAGCAGTCAATAAGAGGGATTACCAATTTTAATAATAGTAGCCATGTGCTTTTCTAAATCTGGTACAGTGACTCGGGCCTGCACTACTGTCCAAAACGGCCTGCCTGTCATGATAGGTGGCATGAATCACACCTTGACCAAGGAAAGTTAAATCTTCTTAGCAACACATGTGGCAGTTATTCCAAAGTGATTGTTTATGAACTGTTGATGTATAGGGCATTCATTTTAACAAAACCGTAAAATATTCTCGAAAAAACTGCGTGATGATGTCCTAGAAAAACTTTTTAAAAATATAGTGGGGCTATTATTGTCTAATCATTAAATTGTATGGCCAGTAAAGGTGCACACACACACACACACACACACAGAAACATCTTTTTTTTCAAATACATTCCATACATAATGTAAAATGGAACAAAGTACTATGCAAACATACACAACTCCTAGCCTTAACTGTGATAATGCAAGCCAACAAGAATTAAGTTGCTTCACCAGTTTTGCAAAAGAACCACATCTGCTGAATTTGAACTGATGATTATTATCTAATTATTAGCAATACAGTAATACACAGTGTTGCCAGTTATTCATAAAGATTTGGATTGACTTTGCAAAACTTAAATTATCTTGAAAAATTTGATTTTCAGTATTTACAATTCCAGTGTTACGTTTATTAACGTATCGATGTATTAAACTTTATGGTTGAGTTTGATACGTGTCAGTCTCAAATACATTCAGATCTAATTAGAATTAACCTGAATGTCATTTTAACTTGTGTTATAAACCATGAAAAACTACTTTTATTTACTTAATGGAAAATGTATGTATGCTAAAGATTGATACTGATTTCATATGCATATCCATGTTAACTTGTTTCTTGCGGTTCCCATTACTCATACTGTCTTTAGTTACACCAATATGAAAGTACAACTAAAATCATCTTCATGAAGGACAGACAGGTTTTTTTCCTTATCTTTATGATCTTCTGTTCCTTTTTTTCCCCTTGTTATCACAACTGGAAATTTAATCTAGATTTAATTCTTTGAATGACTGTCTTTACTTTAATTCGGTAGTAATATCGCCAAAAGAAATGGAAAAATGTGTTCTATTTATATTTGTTGTATGTGTTGATATACATGTAAAGATACCAATGTACTTATATTTCAGAATATATTTATGTTTATGTATGAGAGCAAAAATGGGTACTTTGTGCAATATTGTACTCTAGAAATGTCAATGTCTCAGTATGGTTATATATATATATATATATATATATATATATATATATATATATATATATATATATATATATATATTCTTGATTACCAACCCAAGTAATTGCAAGTTTTCACCCAGGCTAGATCAAACCCTTGGGTTAGACAAGTTCATGCACTACCTATGTGACATCATTGGTGCACATTTTGTAACACGCAGATTGTACACAGGCTCTTCATATTCCGCAGCGTTTTTTGCCAAAAAATAATGCAAAAAATGGGCGAGAACAATTCATCCGGATGTGTGTAAATGATGTAGGGCATTCTAACAACAGGGGTGAAGATTTATACCAGGGATTTGGTGAGCCTCATCCCATACCCTTGATATTAGAATTCCCTGTTTTATCCAATACATGGGGAAGAGTCTGTTTATTGGTAAGATGGAACCCTAAACAGCTAACTTGTCTTTGGAGCAGGCTTCAGTTTTATAAAAACATTTTGTACATTAAGCAATTGTGCAGCACATAAATTCATTGATGAACAAGGTAGCTTGCGAACTTGAGATGTAGAATATGTTGGAATTTCTAGTTAAGTTTTAAATGTTTTCAATATATTTCTCTAACCTAGCACCATATAGACTAAAATTGAATATTTCAACCAGTTATGTAGCTGTATATCTGGGCAGAATTTTTTTTTATGATGAAATTTCTAGATTTCTATTTTGTAAATTAATGTGAATCTTGTAATTTTTGTGAAACTGGAGCCATGCAACAAAAGCTGAGAAAATTAACAGCCTGTTGATTGAAGGTGTCCCATCTTTTGGGAGATGTAATATGCCCTTTTGTTGGCAGAGTTGCAACTTTTATTACATACCCCATTTTTATCTACCTCATTTTGTAAAATTAAAAGTGTAATTGATCCACACTTCTGATATTATTGTAAATTTGTGTACATTTTGGCCAAAGTCATATTTTTTTAAGTGTTCCCACAGAGTATTCACTGTCATCATTCAGGGCTACATATTTACTTGTATACATGTGTAGACTGGCCACACAATAACATTGTATTACTTACTTTTGTAATGGGACACTATGTAAGTTACTCGTGTTATTTTCTGTCTTCTGCCATGGTACTAGATACAGTGCAAGAAAGTTCTCAGTTTGTAGATATATGTACCTGTATTTGTGTACATCTACTGCCATTTGTATTATTATTATTATTATTATTATTATTATCTGGATATTGTATAAACAAATCTTTTGTCTAGAAACCTTCTCTCCCCATGGCTTGCCTGTAGCTTTACTCATTAACTTGGCTGGCCGTGCTAATATACCTCAATTCAAGGTGTTTCCCTGTTGGGACCACACCCTACAAATTCTGTGCATTACATTAAAATGAGCAAAGTCTACCTCCCTTTTCTTTATAAGCAAATTTATGCCTTCATGCAAATCTTTTTTGTATATAGCTCTAATTTGATTAAAAGATGTGTTCTTTGATCAAAAAGTTGATGGTTTGTTCTGAATCATTTCAGTGTATCAAATGTACAGTTGTTAGATCAAAATGAAAATAGTACTTTTAGTGTTGTTTCATTGGAAATGTACGTGCGTCTGATTCTATGAGGCGCCGTAGCGGACAAAAAGCTGGTCCAATAAGAAAGTTGCAATTGAAATTTCGATGTCGTATGTCGAGAAATCCAGTATCAGGTGTTGGATCAAATTGCATGTCCTTAAAGTTCCATTTTCTAGATCGAAATTTTAGATTTTATATGTTGTATTATATAGTGGTGGTTTAAAGTTCTGTTTCCTATGTCGACGTTTTACAGTGTATATTTTGAATTACAGCGGTGGTTGAAATTTCAATGTCATGTAGAGAATCCCTAATTCACACGTTGTATGTAACGGTTTGTGATGAAAGTTCCATTTCATATGGCGAGTATATATTTTTCATCTGTTAAATTTCACAGCAACGAGAAGCAGCATCCTTGTTTAAAAATAATTCGGTCTGTTCACGAGAGCGACGTCCAGCGAAGAAATTCATAGTAATCCTCGACCTGTGAATGGTAACTTTCAAACCGTAAATGCATGAGATGTAATGGCGTTTTATAATTGAATACACGAATGACGTATCTTAAACCTCGATGTTATTTTGAATTGTTAAAGTGGACATTGTGTAATGTAACTTTTAACACCAACACATCATTTCACCATAAAAAATAACAATTCTGACAAGCACAATAAAATGTGCAACCACCACAGTGTAATTCAACAGATACAATCTAAAAACTCAACATACGAAATGGAACTTTCAGCACAGTCAGTGTGATTCAACATGTTAAATTGAAACTCTCGACATATGACATTAAAATTTCAACAACCGCCGTGTAATTCAGAATATACAGTCTAAAAACTCGACATTGGACATCTAATTTTCAACCAGCGCTGTGTAATTCAACAGATGAAATCTAATACTCAATATATGAAATGGAACTTTCAACATAAACTCTTTGAACCAATACGTAAATTAGGAATTCTCGACGTATGACATTGAAATTCCAACCACCGCCGTATAATTCAAACGACACAATCTAAAACCTTGGCATAAAAAATATAACTTTCAACCACTACTGTTTAATTCAACAGATACAATCTAAAATCTCGACCTAGAAAATGGAACTTCGAGGACAAGCATTTTTGACACAACACGTGAAATTGGAATTCTGGACATGCGACATTAAATTGTCAACGGCAACGTTCTGATTGGACCAGCTTTTTGTCCGCTGAGGCGCCTCATATGATTCCACGTCTTACACCTAGCGGACATTGGACATTGTGGGGAATGGTTTAGCTTTCATGAATTTACAGTTGTGCCTCGTTGAATATTATAGGGAGCGGATGCAGCTCAGTTGGTTGAGCGTCGGACACGTAAACATGGTCGTGTATCAGCCTTCCCCTGGCTATTTTGGGTCGGCTGCCTGTTTTTCCCTTGGGTAGGACATGGAGCCCCCATCTCCACAGCATGATATGACCTATATCGCGTAGTGCCGTTGAACCAGCGGTGAATATTAAAATATTTATAGTCACATTTGCCTTCAGTTCCCAACAGAGACGTTTTTATGTTTAACTTTTGATGTGACTGTTGCTGGCGCGTTGTCACAGTGTAACATTAACGGTAGAATCTTCATGGCTCAAACAACCTGAATCGTATAAAATGTTGTAGATGATCTGCGAGATAACTAATAATTATGAGTATTTAAGCTGTTTGATTCGAAGTATGACCAGCTCGAAGCTGTTTGATTCGAAGTATGCCTAGCTCGAACCGATTCATTCAGTTTTTGGTAGATTTAAGTTATAAAATCACGTGGAAAATTTGTCAGATTTGATTCTTGTCGACTATCGCAATTTTTAGATCTGCAATATACACACTCAGATGGTCATTATGTTCACTTTGCAGTCCTTTTGCGTGAAATTGCCAATACGTACTGAAACTTTAAAATAATCTATACAGATTTGTCAGAAGAGAAAACGTTGATTTCATGTAATGTGTTGTGCGAACGATTGGGTGGTAGTATCTTGGCTCTGGTGACAAATTGCAAGAAGAACTCGTACAGTATCCTTTGTACAGATCCATTGAAATCAGTCAAATAAATAAGAAACTGAAAACAATGAATTCAAACTCTTTGATCTGATTTAGAGTCGTACTCCTACTGTATCTGCTTTTAGACAGAAGAGAGAACATAAATGACTTTATAGTTTTTGACTAGTATAGCTACTTGCATAGATCTATTGGCAGAGCGTCTGATTCGTAATCCAATGGTCGTGAGTTTGATTACCTACCCATGCCATCCGGGGTCAGCTTCCTCTGTGTCTTTGAGAATGTCGCTTAGCTCCCATTTCATGGGTACGATATAGTCAGTTATGTGTTGAAAGAGCCGTTTAAAAAAAAATTTTAAAAAGCTAAGCAACCAACATCTTTGAACTATTTCCTGCCCCAAAACGTAGTCATGTCTGTTGCAATATGATTCTTTGCGTTTGTTTATGAAGTGGATGTTCTCTGATTTCATTACTGATTAATGGATGTATAATTAATAACGTGATGATAATGACTTGTTGATAAGTTGTAAACGCATGGACGAGTTCCTAAATTCCACGATGACATGGCACTTGGGCCCCCTTTTCCTAGGCACGATTTTACCAACAAGGTGGTCAAAAATGCAGTTAAAAACCAACCATCCACTCGGACATGTTGCCAGCATTTAAGCCTTTGTCCAACTTAACGTACTGCAGATTAAATCTAAATTAAATAATACTACTGGTCTTCAGAAGCTGGGTGGTGTCCTTTTGAACATTCGACTTATTCAATCCTTGTCTTACTTGCGGTATACTGATTATTCGGTCATGGGGGGGGTGTCTGTATATTTTCTACACCATCGACACGGATGCATTTATTTTGCCACCAGTTTTCTGTGGCGGGGCATATTCCTTTTTACCATCCTGTCCCGTTGTATCCAGTCACACCGGGAACGACTATTACAAATTTCATTGCTGCTACTTTTTCTTTGAGCTTTGGTGCATTGAAACCATATTTTGGGTGATCTTTTATGTTAAGAAAATACAGGTCAGGTTCGATTTTTTCCATTTTTTTTTATTTTTTTTCTCGAGTTTTGACTCGGTTTGGTTTAGAAATTTTTCTCTTCCGTCATGAAATCTGTTTCCATTACTGACTTTTGGATCGAAAACCAGTTTGTTATACGGATTTTTACAGAGGAAACATTGGTCAGGTTCAGTTTTCAATTATTTCCGTTCAAATCAGAATAGAGCTACGGTCCATGTTCCACGTTAAAGCTTGGCATTATATCTTGAATCCCGTTTCAACGTGATAATTTTTTAAGCATTTCATAGATTGAAACAAAAATTGATATTTGATTTAATTTTGAATAGATCCTAATTCGTCATCATCAGTTTCGGTAAGAAGAGAAAAGAAAACGGTTGTAGGTACCTCATATGACCCAAGTTGTTAAGAAATTTTACTCTTCATTATGTTGCACAGCACGAGATTACAAATCTTCCGCACGATTTAATAAAGACAGAATTTAACTGAAGGTACTCGGCATGGGAACTTGTTAAAGCAAACCACTCCTTATCGATATACGGCAGGTTACAATTGCCTCGCACATCATCTTCCAGGAGTCTCCCAGGTGATGCAGTTTTAAATGTTGGAGTGAGGCTCCTTTAACAAATGCAGGCTATCAACAGTTTCCTTTATTACGTACTGAGGTTATTAAAGATTGAAAATCATTTGATGTTGGAATATTATGGACCCATGGATAAGAAGCAGACAGGGCTTGTTCAGTTAAGGAAATGAACCAATCGTAAATTTCAATTTTTTGTTTTATATTTGATGCATGATTGGTCAGTTAAGTGGAACTTGTCAAACACAAAGATCTTTAGGAAAATAATAATCTTATACCCATCTACTTTCGAAGATGTCTTAAATGTTCTCTGCCTGTTGTGTGCAAGATGGTGACAATTTTGGGCCGTCCCCGCATTGTCCACCTCCTCGCTTTCGCACATTCCCAGCTACGCATATTGGTTCAGTTTTGAAAAGTATACTCACTGCTTTCTGAACTCCCTAGTTTGCAGAGAAAAAAATATATATATTTCCAGATTATTGCCATGTATTGATACAGAATGCTATCGATTTTAGCTTTAATTAGAAGAGGACTGAACGACGCTTGGGTGTGTTCAAACGGATAACTGAAAAGCAGATCGATGTAATGAAAATCCATCCTGTTGCTGCGCGTGTTCACGGACTCTCCATTTGTTATGGTCGTTGTCTTTTAGGCCATTTGGTACAGATATATAGAAACTGATATAACAGATTGACGTGTCCGAATTAAGTTGAATTAAGCTTCTGCCTTGTTTGCTTTGCAGTGTTGCTGAAGATAAGACATTCGGTGGTCTCAAGTAAACGTTACGTCAGACAAGCCTATGTAACGTGCACGTACAAGCGTAAAATAGGGGAAACGAGAATAAAATCTTTGGATTACAACTGCAATGTCAGTATTTTTTCTTTCTTTCTATTTTTGGCTGAAATTCACAGTCTCTTTGAATTCCATAAACAGAACCTTCACAAATTTTAAGTAATTGATAAACATGAGCGCTGTATTGTTATTCTTCCAGATTTGTGCTGATGATGTAAGGTCCGACCGATCAGTGAAGTTGTTGTTTACCTGCATATGAACTAACACATTTCATTGATGTGCTTCACTTTATCAAATAAATAAAAAAAACAGCTGGTTTCATCAAACATCATTTTGAGGTGAAATTAGATCTTTATTGACATGCAAAGCCCATGCTTGTTGCCCATATATCTGGGTTCGCTTTTTGTTGTTGTTGTTTTGGGGCTTTTTTGTTTTGTTTTTACCTTACCATTCTATTCTACTATTTGCGAATTCTGGAATAGATCTAAGCAATCGAGAAATTTTAAAATTCCTGGAGAATACAGCGGAATAAAACTCGTTTTTTGTTAATCAATTTCCTCAAAATTTGTGAAAAGGCTAATTCATGAAAGTCATAAGACGTGTACATCGCGGTCGTTTCAAAACTTTCGAAAGCAACCGACATTGTAGCTTTATTTCCAAATTCCTAAATTCTCGTAATAACACCGCCTCAATAAAACAGTTGATTGTTCTGTATGATATACTACCCAGAAAATTAATGATATATGCATTTTCCTCCCATAACTTGTTAAATGCACATCCTCACAGCTCTTGTATTTTGAGAGATAATTTACTTTCCCTTCTAGAAAGAACAGGACCGCGGACAGGATTTGTGGGCCTTGGAGAAAAATTCTCAAGTAGGCCTCTATGAATTACAACAACAAAAAAAATTCTTCGGCGGTTGGCCTCCTGACCGTTGTGGGCCCCCGGAATTTTGTCCTAATTGTCCTACCCTGTCGGCAGCCCCGGAAAGGAACTGTTATGGTTGCCCAAGTTAAAGGTGACCCACCTGATTATGCCATCGTCTGCATTTTTATGCCCGCCATTTTTCCTAACTAATATGCTTATGCACAGTGACTTGTGGAAATCTTCTAACTGGTATTCGATATTCGCGTTCAGTCCGAAATGATACGGGCTGACTATCGCCATAGTATTATCCTGGTCACAATACTGATGCAACCTTTTAACTTGATTCTGGACATAGCTCGGGATCACGTGTCTTACCTCACTTGACCGGGATTAACTGAGACTGGTCCTGATACGAACATGTGGCATGGTGGCTTACAGTCGTATCACTACCTAGACGTTGATGATTACTTGTGTGGGTTTAAGTTGGGAATAGGTATGGCACCAAACTACTCCATTCCTGGAATGACGGGAAAATATGTTACTAGATAATATATCATTCAGTCAACACCAATAGTAACATGTATCAAGTGTTAATTGTCGTTAAGTAAAAAAATGTATTCGAACAGTATCATCTACAGTGGAACTAGAATTACTTAAAATTCTCGCATGTTTTTTGTTTGTTTTTTTTATAATCGGGCGAGTATCTTATTCTTTCATGATGGTGTCAAAAATATATTACGTTTTAAGTCCATAGAGTCATATCTGAAACACAATATTAACTAGAACTTAGGATTTTCCACCAAGTGTTCATGTATAGGTGTAGAGTTTGAAAATCAGTATATTAATTTATTTTTCTTGTTACACGCCTAGTTTGTTTTCCATATTTCATTAATGCATATTTTGGAACCATCTACCGTATTTTTGTATAGTGGAGTGATTTTTCTTTTTCTGTTTGCACTGTCGAGTTGATGGTGGAGTTTTTTTGTATGCAATAAAATTATAATAAATTACTTGTATTTGTGTTTCGTCCCTTCAGCTAATCCATTACTATCAGGGTTGTATATCCCGGGGCAAGAGCCAGTGACCTTTTGAATGTTGAGTAGGTAAAGAACAATGTAAAAATTGCCAATACCACACAAACCTCGGTAAAAGTGGACCTCCAAGAAAACGCCACGTTAAAGAAGCATTGATCATACTTTAGTAGTGTAATATTGTATCTCGGAGTAGAAAAAAAAAACGCGTTTGAACGCAATGATGAGACGCATTTCTCTTCTTCTATATTCGTTGACTTATAATCAGTCATAGGTACTATGCTGGTAATAAGTCATCTCAAAAGTTCAAAACCGAACCAACTGCCCTCGTATATTTTATTCATATTTTTCCATATGCAAATAAGTGAACTCTGGTCAATTAATGTCCATGCCCCTTGCATACTACTAGTTTTGGTCAAAACTAGGCTTTCTTTCTTTCTTTCCTTTTTTAGTGCCCTCAGACATATATATACGAACGGTCTAAAGTCACGCTCCATAACCTACTTCGCTCTAATTTACATGCCATAGGTCTAACACTTATTTCCACCAAAAAAAAAGCTCAACACGATGATTCTTTAAATTGTATAAAATCTGCCCCGGGCACCGGTGACGGACATTTATCAGGAAATATCTAGGTTGGGAGAGTTATTCCTGTTATCTGAAAGCTTAAATGGTTCCTTTAACTTCCACTTGCGGGAGAAATTTATAGTGTCGTCAACATTCGCCTGTATCCTCCAATGGGAAGATAAACACTTGTCTAGTCAAGACGTAAGATACTTTAAAATGTGTCCCCCGTGCCCGAAAATCTTGCTCCAGAACCAGTTAATAATTATGGGGGGGGGGGGGTAGTTGGGGGTTTTTTTTGAAGTTTTTCGCGTAGGGTGTTGCTACAAATAATTAAGTTGTCATATGCTGCTAGGTTTTTTGTGGGTTTTGGGGGGAGGGATTGGGGGTTGTTTTTATGTTCAGAAATCGAAACGTAAGCAAACGACGAATGTTAACTTTGTTGGAGTCGGACAGCAGGCATTTATATTTATATGCGAACTGCAAATCTGGAAATGTTAAGGAGATTTTCATGGAGTAACTATCTTCAGTTTGAAGTATGAAATACAGGTACCGTAAATAATCGAACCTCACGCCACTCCGCATTATTGTCCTTCACAGCAAAGAACTGAACAATCACATGTCAACCGCGAATCCTTGTAAGACAATGAAACCACTTTCCAATGCACCAGGAGATCACGGCCGTTGATACGAATCACTTACTCTGCTCGTTCA
This sequence comes from Megalonaias nervosa, assembly GCA_016617855.1. Lineage (NCBI taxonomy): Eukaryota > Metazoa > Mollusca > Bivalvia > Unionida > Unionidae > Megalonaias > Megalonaias nervosa. Next base: position 43,581 of record JAECUM010012077.1, read on the forward strand.
TGACAAGTGTACCAGGAAGTAAAATTGCATAACTAGACAGCAAAGACGAGCATATCATAGTTTATGGTTGGTTTAATTTTCTTGTGCCATGTGCAATCAATACAACGACCAGATACATTCCATACTCTTCCTTATTTCCGACAAACGCAAGCAATTTATATTAATAAAAAAAAAATTAAAAAATTAGTGCCGGTTTTCAACAGTTTCAGAAATACACGTACTTTTAGAACATTGCTAAACAATAGAGGTGAACAATAGAGGAGAATAAGGACGATTTTACTCCAATACCTACAGTTTGTATCACAAATTGTATTACATGTATTCAAAACTGTATGTATGATGGAGGGATCATCAAACTTGACACTTTCAAACTTTATTTTCTTTTTTTTCGTTTACTTTAGGGGGTTGGTAGCGAGGGCGTAGCGACGTAAAATATTCACAGTATTCATTGAGCCGGAAGTTTGAGGAGTACGTCTACATTCAAGTAAGAAATGATAATTGAAGGAAATTCGGATGATTTAAAGTTTTAAAATCTGGTATTATTTCAATAATTCTTCACATTTTTAAGTGTATGGGAAGTAAAATGAAGTATCTCATTAAAAATTAAACAGGAGTTTTGATGATTGAAACATTATCAGCTGCATTTGTTTGCGTTAGTACTCTTTACATATCCTCAGTGTACTCGAATGCATGCGTCAGTCAAATTTACTTTCTCTTCCTTGTGTGAGAATATGAACGCCATGATCTCACTGATACAAAACTCCTTATGGACGTGATTAACGGTATAAATGTACGCACCAAAGCGGCACCAAAATGGCGCTAATTTGATGTTTTAAAAAAATGTAAGAACAAAGAAGAACAAAACGTAATAATTAACCAAGCAATATATTTGTTTTATTTGGAATGTTGGGTTCAACATTTTAACACGAGACTATAAATAACGTAAAAGGAAACTAATGTTTATCACTGGCGGTAAAAGCGGCTTTAATTTTTTCGTCTGCATACATGGTTATAACCGTTATATAATTTTCTTCTCTGCACACATGATTATAACCAATATGTAATTTTCTCCTCTGCATACATAGCTATAGCCGGTATGTAATTTTCACCTCTGCATGTATGGCTATAACCGGTATGTAATTTTCTTCTCTGCATACATGGTTATAAGCGGTATATTTGATACGTTCATTCAGATTGGAAATCTATCGTTTTATTGTGCGACAATGTTTTTGCCTCTGATATTGTACACTTTGATATTGTACACTCTGATATTGTACACTGATGTTGATCACCTGAAGACAAGTTCCGCAGCCTGAGGAATCACAGTAACTGCAATTAGCCAAAGATCGACTATGATCTTAGATAGGGTCTTTCCAGGAATTTGGGGAAACAGGAGAACACGATGTTTTAGTTTCAGGCACTGAGGTAACATCGACTGTAAGGAAATGAAGGGAACAAAGTACAAATTTTAGGGGATAAATCAGGTATGACTGGAGTTTATTTAAAGATAACAAAAACAAAACAGAGAAAATACACTTTGAGGACATTAGACCCAGTTGTGAAACGTTCGGGCATTACGGAATGACCCAAAGTCCCGTATTCTCTTGTTACGTGTAGGCTGGTACAAAGTAACAAAAGAAAAGAGTGAAGTCAACAAGCTTTGTAAAGTTAACAAAATAATTTATTTCCCTAGAAAACAAGGTAAAAATATGAAATAGAACTTACAGTTTGTGAATCTAATCCAAAAATTAATCCTAGAATTCAAAAATATAAGTCCTATCACTTAAAAGTTCTAATTGAATCCAAGGTCGAATCTCGATGAATTCCAATATGGAAGGCGATGACGTCCTCTAAAACCAGTTCGTGTTGATGTGTCAACAGTTCCTTGTTGAGTCACCAAGAATATAATTCCAGCTTTTGAATTCCGAATAATTTAGTGATTGTCTTTGTCCAAAAATTTCGTTGAAGAAGAGTATTTTCCAGGGTGAATAAATTATTTTAAATAAAAAACTAAATTCAAATGGCAACAACAGGAATACCTTTCGGCCTGAAGGTATATTTTACGACTGATCAAAAACACTGAAAATGTCTGTTTTAACCCGCGATTTTAGATCACATGATGGCTAACTTGGTCCCTTAACTTGAACAGCGCAGTAAAAAAAAAAAAAAAATGCCAATTTGCACGTAGGCTAGAATAGCCCTATCTAAGACTCAGATTCCCACACTGGAAATAAATTTAAAAATAAAACTGTTTACAACAGACTAACACGTGGGTTGAACATGACCTTGGTAATGACCAATCATTTTCACTCAATATTTGCAAAATCGGAACCAAGGTCAAGAACTAGGTAAACTAAAAATAAAATGTAACAATCGAACTGCGTTGTTATCAGGTCAAAACAGAAAACTGAACCTTCCGGAAAAAAGTCAGGTCCAGTGAATAAAGTTATCATTACAATAACGTAATGAAATAAAACTAAAATAAAAGAGAACTTAAAACTAACACACAAGCAATTAAATTACATATACGTAACACTCTAATCTCTTTCAATGCAGAAGTTTGAACTCAACTGATAATCCCTAACAGGGATTGTGTTAGGATTACACCGATGTCTGAAATGCATTACGCAGAATATAGCAGAAGTTGTTTATTCGTGTGTAAAGCTAATAAAATTTGTTGACTTCGTGTATAACTTCTGTTTTCTTTCTTTTTGGTGCACTATATGTGTTTAATGAATGTGGCCTTAGAAGTTAATAAATATTTATGTATAGCTATAACATTGAGGGTGTTTTGTATGATTAATTTACTTATGGACTTCGTGTCATCTCACCCTCCTGGGTGGCCGAGTGGACTAAGGCGCTCGCCTTTACGGATCTCTGACATCTCACCTCTTCCCGCGTGGGTTCGAGTCCCGGATTAGGCCAACGTAGATATGTGAGAAAGCTTGCAAGTATCTTTCGTTGGGTCGGTGGTTCTTCCCGGGGTTTTCCCGGGTTCTTCCTCCATCAAATATACAATCCGCCATGTATATCCTATCATGTGCTGAAAAATGGCGTTAAATTCTGTCACGTGTAGGCTCGTACAACAGTAACAAAGAAAAGAGTGAAGCCAACAAGCTTTGTAAAATTTAACAAAATAATTTATTTCCCTAGAAAACAAGGCAAAAATGTGAAAAAGGACTTACGGTTTGTGAATCTAATCCAAAAATTAATCCTAGAATTTAAAAATATAAGTCCTATCACTAAAAAGTTCTAATTTAATCAAAGTTCGAATCCTGATGAAGTTCCAAGATGGAAGGTGATGACGTCTTCTGTATCCAGTTTTGTGCTGATGTGTCAACAGTTTCATGTTGAATTTTATGAATCAAGAATAATATTCCGGCTTTAGAATTCCGAAGAATTTCCAATAAACGTCTTTGTCCAAAATGTTTATGAGCACTGGTATTTTCCAGGGAATATAAATTATTAAATCCAAATAATAGAAGAATTTTAAATCAAACTGGCATCAACATTAAAAACACCTTGAGCTCTAAAGATGTACATTAACAACTGACTAAATCGAATGCAAAATATCTGTTTTGACCCTCAATTTTAGATCACATGGTGGGGTCACGTGGTCACTTAGTTCGAACAACGCAGTAAAGTAATATGTCAATTAGCACGTAGGCTATTTACAGGTTTGATTGTACTGAACGAATCTTACTATAAGATTCAATAATAAATAAAATTTAAAAAAGTTGTTTACAACAGAGCTGACGCAAGCCAAGAATGACCTTGATTACGACCAATGATTTTCACTCTGTGTTTACCAATTCTGAACCAAAGTCAGGAACTAGGTCAGCTAAAAATATAATGTAGCAACAAACTGGGTGTTTATCAGGTCAAAACAGAAAACTGAATTTTCTAGAAAAATGTCAAATCCAGTGAATAAAGTTATTACAATAACATGTAATGAAATAAATAAAATAAAAAGGAAATTTAAAACTAACACACAAGCAATTAAATTACATATACGTAACAACTCACAAAACAATAACATCGTACTTTAATCTTGTGTATAAATATTACTTGATTGATTGATTAGGTGATGCGTCTACACGTCCGTATAAGAGAGGATATTTAATGCCAAGGCACTGGGAGTAAAGTGCCTTACAAGATATGTCATACAAGAACCGGCAGACATGTACGGGAATGGTTTGGCCTAACCCACAATCCATCAGCACTCTTTTATTTTGATACTAATCGATGGCTCCAAAAGTAAACTTCTAGAGAAAAAAGTGAATTTCTTAACTTGTCCCTTTTTATGCTGAACGTTTTAATGCTTTATAAAAAGAAAAATCCGGAGATTGTCAGATCTAATGTAATCGGAAAGAACCAAGCACTGTTCATCTCACTGCTCTCCGTCGTTTAGCATCGGATAACTTTGTTCGATGAGTTGAAACACGATTGAAATGTCAACTATGTTTGATTTATCACCTTAGCCAAAATGGAAGAATAAATTATTCATAGTCGTATTCAATCAACGAGGATATACGAGCCGTCTAAATTTCACCCCATTTAGTGCACTGAAGAGGACTTTTCATTGAAACAGACTAATTATCAAATATTTTTAAACAAGAAAAATAATAATCAGTCTCCGGTTTACACAGTCCCGTGCGGATTTTCGAAAGGAGAAAGTCATCATAGTGTGTATTTCAAGACGACTTTGAGTGTCATATAATTCAGCTCTTGAGAAAGACCGGTACCTTGTAGTATATAATATAGATTATTAATGCCATTCTCGAGCAAAAATACATAATTCATCCACTATAGAATAATACACGATAACCGAACATTTCACAGTTTGTGTACACAATTGATCATTTTTTTTTTTTTAAATGTATTTTATGTGTTGGTCTCTAGTGGAATATCACTTGACCATAATAAAAGCTATTTTCCGATTAGATGCATTGTAATATTTATGCTTGTTAGAGAGGTCAGGTGTCAATAAAATGATATTTATTTGGCGGAAATATCTTTTCTCCAGCCATTCTGGCGTCTTCATCACATTTGCCTTACCTTCATCTCGCATGTACTTGGTTTTGAACTAAGAGCTTAATGTATATCACAAGTAGCCAAAATTATAGAATGTGTATACCGACTACATGAAATTTCCATTCAGAATGAATACGATAGGGACACTAGAGATTCATCTTTATAAATATTGGTCATATTTAATAGCCCGATTGGGCCAATCGGTCTAATCGGCCTAAGGCCGGCCCTGAGTGCGTCTTGACATGCACTGTAGATTTATTGGGCATATTTTCTAGGAGTGAAGTGCTTTACTCAGAAACAAGCCATGGGAGCTGACCTGGGCTGGATTCGAACCTGTAAGTCACTAATTATGAGCCCAGTACATTAACCACTGAGCTAATGCGGATCTCTCACAGATTTCTTGTACAAAGTGAAAGTCAGCAGGTACGGACGGAATATAAATGTACTGTATATGCCCATGACCTTAGGACTCTATGGTTTTAAAATAAGTAACAAGTTTAACTAAATAAAAAAAAAATTAATTTATTTCTCTAAGTTACAACGTGAAATTATAAGATGAACTTACAGTATTGTGAATCGAATCCCAAATAATCATAAAAGTTATATCACAAGTCGAAAAGTGTAGAGTGTTCCGAATGAATTCCAATATGTATGAGGTTATGTATCAATAGTCTTGAATAGATTTATGTACCGACAGTCTTGATACATCACCATGATATTATCCAAAGTGTCTTTGAATGAATTCACCATAATCACAACATAGTGTTTTAGTACAAAAAAGTCAATGAACATTTTGTAATACCAGTGAATAATTTTGAAATAAATGATTCCTCTCAAATTGTGTCTGAACACAGCTCTAAATAATTACATAGACTGGACTTAAAGGATGAATGCATAATTTTATTTACCACAATCTTGTATGTAGACCCAAGACACAATACAATGAAGAGGGTGTAGGTTACAAGTTCTCTTTCAGAATATTTTAAGTTTGTAAATAAGGCTACACTTTGACATCAAATATCAGTAAAAAAAACTTATTTATAGCTTACAAACATTACAAAAAATATGTAGGCCATAACTACTCTACATTCAATCATGGACAAAGTTCAAGCCACAGAATAGGTTAATATGCATGACAATGAAAAAAAAAAGGATTAAATGGACATATTAAATCAAATGAAATTTATTTTGTGATTTTTTTTTTTCTTATTAATAATTTACATTCAACCGCTAAATTACTTGTGAATATATAAAACACTTTTAATCTGTATACGTTTTTAAAGTCATCGCACTAAATCCTACCGTCCATCGCATACAAAGACTTCTCACCATCCTAACGATTTCAGTCTGAGACATACTCCGAGATGCAGTCTGTATTTTATCCAATTACTCAAGAGACAAGTATGACAACAGTACTTTTTTTTTTTTTTAAGTGTAAGAGAGCACGCGAGTGAAATTATATGAAACGGTTCATGTGTTTCCCATCTTTGAAATCAATCCAGATTAAAGACTGTTCTCTTCTCTCAAGCTCACCATTCCTAAAAATGTGAAGGTACGTTCTAAAAATGAACCAACCTGAAATTCTGTAGAATGCAAGCTTCAAGCTGCAATATGTTTGAATGATTGCTTTGCTCGCACATTGCCCCAAGTTTTAGTTGCTAGGATTCAAAATAAAATTTGGCACAAGTCGGCTTTTGAGTGAACCCCGCATTCACCCACTATCCCATTTCAGTTAACCCAAAGTTTGTATAAAGTAAAAGTGATAATGATGTAATTGATGCAAACAGATTAAAATTGCTTATATTTGTGGTCGTCTGGATTGAACGTGAATAGTGGTAAGCACGAGAATCAATTGGGATGTAACAACTGACGTCAAGAACAGTTGCCTAATGAAATTGCAGGGGTTCATAACTTTATCCCATTTGAAGAAAATACGTCCACATTAACAAAAAGAAAGATTATCTGGGATTGTTTTCTGTTTAGAATTCAAACGAAAAGCAGTTTCTTTTGTATGAAATTAACATTTATCCATAACTTATTTTAAATTTGGCGTTTTTACTTCTTTTCGCTCAACAACAGACAGTGTAGGCAATGGTTTTGCCTTTCATACATTTGTGCGCGCCGAAATCATGGGGTTTTATATTGTCTGCCACATGACATAAAATATTTGGTAACCCTAAGTGGTTTCAGGTAAAGAATATACTTTTCTTTAAACATTTAAATGTGTGACGAACTTTTGACCACAATCTCCATGGTAGTGTTAACAGATTAAAGAAATTAAATTAAAAAGAGAGAGTTAATTAGAGTTGATTAAAACATCTGGTTAAAGTAGTAATAACACTGTTAAATTACAGATACAATCAGATTAAGGATATGGTCAGAATCAAAGATATCCTTTGCTGAACTCCAATTTTTCATAATAACAAGAACCATCTAGTCATATTTTACCGTAACATCGACTGACCGTCATCGAGTCCAGCCTTTTCGCTAACACTTACGATTAGTTCTATCAATCTACTATTTTTATTCGATGTGTGTGTATATATACCACTTTTTCACGTCAATAGTTTGTATTTACCCTGGTCGACCATGTAAAAAACGAAGTTTTCATAAAGAAACTTGTCCTGATGAATCCTCGTTCTTCACGAAAACTTTTTTCGTTTTTTTTTAAATCACGCATTTTGATAAGATTGTTACTTTTTCGCGAAAGAATAACATCTTTCATAATGTTTTGTTCGCGAAAAACCATAGACACCTGTTTATGTCTCTGGAAAAACATAATGCTGTTCGTGACAAATTTACTTCGACGTGTAAGGGCGTGTAGTTTTGAGTAGAAAGCTATATACCTGATGAATATTCCATTTGTTTAACGAAAGAAGTTAATTTTTCGACAAAGGAGTAACTTTTTCTTGCAAGGAATAATTTATTTATCTCAACCGGTCATACACGAGAAGAATCGTTGTCAGTCGTACGACGTACGCCATCAGACGTCCGACATCTGTCCCTCCGTTACCACAAGTTTGTTATCTGTTATCACTACTCCTCCTCAACTACCATGATGACTGCCATGAAACTTTGTACACACCTCCACCCCAAAATTAGGTTGGTCCAAAATTAAAATGGTGATATTCAGACATTCAATATAATCGCCAATGCAGTCATGATGAATATCTTGTTATCGCTATTACTCCTGAATGGGTGGTTATATAAACATGGCATGTTCACTGAAAGAGTTATTATGACATCTAATTTGTCCAAAATCGAAGAAGGTACCATTTTTTCATCCAGAATGGCCACCATCTTCTTTATCGCATCTCCTCGTGAATGGAAGTCATACTGACATGAGGTGTCGCCAGAAGACTTCTTGGCCTTAAATAATAAAAAAATATTTCGCTTTGACAGCCATATCTTGTCATCGATACTCCTCCTCGTGAATGGATGGTTATATTGACATGGGTTTTTTACTAAAAGACTTTGCATGACGGCCTAAACGAAAATGGTGCCGCTTTGAGAACCAATATGGTGGCCATGGAAGCCATCTTGAACAAATTTTATTATCCCTATTTGTCCTTAACGGAAAGTCATGTTGGCATGAGCTTTTCACCATAAGACTATGATGTCTAGACGGTCCGAAATGAAAACGATGCCGCCCGTACATCCAATTTGGCCATCACAGCGTCTGTTCTCACGATCTTCTTGGAAAGTCAAATCAATATTGGGTTTTAACGGATAACTTTTTTGAAGTCTAGTTCGCACCAAGTGAAAATGGTGCCGATCTGACATCCAGTAGGTCTACTTTGCAGGGCCGGATCAGGTTAAGTGTTTGTTTTTTTGTTGTCTTTTTAGGGGGAGGAGGGTAAAAATTTCAAAAGGGCACTGACTTTTCTCGAAAGGGCACCAAAGCAGACGTCTACGTGTCTATTTATTCAAAGTGTGCATAATACTCAATAAACGTGCGCAAAAATAAAATGATGGTCAAATATTAAATGACCAGTGAATATATGTTTGTGTCTATCGTTTTGGTTTAGTTTTGTATTGTTAGCCAGGAGGGGGGGAGTGAAAAACCGTGGAAACACCTGCCCCCCCCCCCCCGACCTACTTTGGTAGCCAGCTTGAAAATCTTGTTATTGCTACTCGTCCTAAATGGAAAGTAATATCGACATTGGGTTTCACCAGAAGACATTATGATATCTTGTTGGTCCTGAATGGTAATGATGCCGATGTGACCTCAAAAATGACTACCACAATTAACATTTCGAAAATCTTGTCACTAGTTATCCTAAATAGATGATCAGCATGGAGTTTTCTAGTGTCTAGTTTGTCCTAAATGAAAGTGGTGGCCATCTTACACCCAATATATGGCTAATTTCAAAATCCTACTGAAGGATACCAGAGATGGTTTCAACGCTCAGCAGTTAGAAAGATGACTATTGAATTCTTGGATATTTTTCGGACAGTGCAGCGTCAATCTCTTAGAGGGACTTCTTTTTCGTGACAAGATTGCAAAAACATATAAAGGCGCTTAATTCGTGAAGAAAGTGAACATTAAACATTTTGGACGCAAAAAGTAAGTTTTTAGTGAGGATTTATCTATTACAGCCCACTATGGCTGAGTAACCAAACCAAAGTTACATACGTAGACCAAGTCTGTCTTTGCAGCCTACTCCAGTTCGCTGATCTTGGTGGCTAGCCAGCGAGTTAATATGTATAGAAAAGGCAATCTGAATATCTTCAGCCTTTTCCGTCAAGACGAGAAGGAATCATCGGACGTAACTCGCCGCCATTTAGAGTTTTATTCGGAATTACTTTTGCTCACATGGCACAGTATGGAGGTACACTACGACTGAGGCGAATCACCAAACATATTCAAACCTCTGTGCATTCCTACAATTACATTCGAAATTATTTATCAAACGATGTTTCGATTGCTATATAAAAAGATCGCAACTTTTCGGTCAATCCTACATAAAAAGACAGTAAATGAACATCAAAAACGTATTTCAGCTATCCGTGGTGTCGGTCAAAGTTTGGGAGATGATGGATATGCTACGAGGTATTAGACCCAGGCGGCTTCTTTTTATTTGACCTGATTATTGGTTAGGTAACCGATCTTTTATTGTCCTCCTATCAACCAGAGCGAGCTTTCCTGAAATTATTTGCGTATTTAACGACACGAACGGCATGTCATATATCTTCATGAAGACCGATTTCCTCATGAAAACAATACTTTCTGGACGTAATATGCTTAATGAAACATTTCTTTCCGAGGGAAATGAGGGACATCATAATGAAGAATTGTTCTTCGTTATGTAGGTAGATAGGAAAAAGTATTCAGGAAAAAGTAACTTTTCGTGGAAGAATGTTATTTTTCCTCGCAAAAATAAGTGTCACTTCACTCGAAAGCAGTTTTCACGAAAAATTGACTTTCGTCATGAAAATTTTAAGTTTTAGGGAGAATGTCACTTTCATTCACGAAAAATTGCTTTTACATGTCGATGTAAACCTTCCATAAAAAAATTACCTTCTTAAAAAAAAAATGAAATTTGTGACATTCTTCACAACAAAAAAAAATGATTTTCCTCACCAATGAAAATATTTCACGAAATGTTTAGATTTCTCGAGAAAAATGTTCCATTTTCATGAAAACTTAACATTTTTCAAGAAAAAGGAGCAACCTTTATTAAGATTAGCGTTTTTTTGTTTTTTGTTTTTTTTTGTGAAGAAAGTGGGCACTAAAGAAATGTTTGTACATCTAAATTTGTATTTCAAAGAAAGCTTAATATTTCATTTGTCTGGCACGGTTACACGCCTTTTAAGTAAAAACTAAAATTTCATGAATATTTTTGTTGATATTGCATAGACAAAATCTTCCTGAAAAAGATAATTTCTTATCGAAAAAGTTTTTTTTTTTTTCCCTGGAAAGAACGCCTTTTACAACAAAATAGTAACCTTTCTTGATAAAGCTTTTCTTTGTCAAAAATCACTATTTTAAGAACATGAGCAGTTTGGTACTGGTATTGCTCGGCTAGTGCCATTGATGTCTTGTTGGAGACTGATGTCCAAGGAAAATGAAAGATCAATTATTGGAAGCAAATTATTGTTATTTCCTTTTTAGTTGACTCGTTTTGTTTTAAAACTGCTGTTTCGATTTACAACACCTTTACCGCTCCACACGCCACCCCATTTATTACGCTTGCAGACAAAGCGAAAGTTGACATGATATCATCAACAAAAATAGAATTCAAAAATAGAATTTAACGGATACACTCCCTTTATCGTTGTCTCGGGTACATCCTTCTCCTTTTAACCCAAACTTAACTTTATCTTTTAAAAGAGACTAACACCCCGTTCTGTTACATCCTGCCTGTCGGATACAACATCATCCAATAAAATTCAACCATTATTGTATGAAACTGAGAAAGACGGTTTAATGACGAACTATTATTTTACAGTAAGAAATAAAAACATCCTTCCAAATACCCGTATCTTACGCTCTTTCGACCTCTAAAAATAAAGTCAAGTTACATTATATTTAATTCAATCAAATGATATTAAATAAATATTAATAAAACGAACAGAAGTTGAATAAAATTAAACTACATTCACTCAGGAGGTAAAAAGAGTGAACATCGGCAGAGAATCTACCAATATGTTCTGGCACCAACTGTACAACAAAGAAAAAAAATCTCGAGGTAATAGGGGAGAACAATAGAAGAGTTTGTAACTCACCCTGCAAGAGGTAAGTAAGGTTATAAAGAACAAAGGCTAAAAACAGTTGTAAATGCAACAAGTGCTGCATGACTGGAAGAGGTTACTTTCTAAGTTCATTTAATTTGATCTAATTTCATTTGATTTAAACAACAATCCAAATTTGATCAAATTAATGCTGTTCCATCTTTGCACTTATTAGTAAGCAGAACGACAAATGGTTACACACATTTTCCACAGTTTGATATTAGTATAAAGTTCCTGATTCATAACCAACCGTACCCGAGAGACTCCATGTTGCGAAATTTTCAAACAGCTTCTATAGGCCTTGGAACCAATCGCAGTAATTTGGTAAAGTGTTCTGATTGTCAGATTATATGAGGTGACGTAATACGCCATTGTGACTGTGAGATGCCATCATATTTCATGTAAACATGGAAGGGTTGAGAAATGCTTCCTACGCTGCCTTCGGTTTGAAAAGTAATATTTAATTATTTGATTCTAAGTTTCCTATAGAATTTTGGATTGATCGATTGTAGAAAGTATATATAGATAAATTATAAGATAAATCAGTTTCTTTGTGGTCGGCTTGTCTAATGTTTGACTGAGGCGATTTTAATTGTTAAACGCGGTTAAAGAAACACTTTGCCAAACCCTCATATCGCGAAGATCCCAAGTGACAGATTGGTTGAACGAGATTAAAAAATAACATCTGTTACAAAATAGCGATTTTTTAAAGGTCAAGTTTAAAGGTTATGGGTACGCTCAATTGCAGCACGGAGGTGTCCACTGAAGAAATTTATATTTTTTTGTGTACACTGATCAACAATCATTAACAGATATCCGATAGTTTGTGCACTTAACTGTTTTAATACAAATGCTGAAAGGAAAATTACTGTTAGAACTCTAAATATGACATGACAGTGGTTTATAGCTGTGACGAAATTTGCGATCTGGCTAGTATATGTCCCCAAGCAAGTTATTAACCCATAAACCTGTCGTATGAGACAAATCTAAGTGAATCCCCATTGTGCTTGATACACGATAATCCGATACCCGATTAGCCTCTTTTCTAACGAGTCTAGTGCCTTCGTCCAACATTTAACGGAAAATGTCGAGCATGTTCCACTTGCTGATTTATGAGCGCCGTTTCTACTAAGGAATTTTAAAACAAAAGCTAATTAAACTGTAGTCTTACTAGAAACATTTCTCGACATCTCCGGCTCAAGAAAATAAAGATGTCAAATTTAATTGACAGCACGAATCAATCATAGCATGCCACTGGCCCCAGGTAATAAGGTGTAACACGTTTCCCTTGACCACTCTGTATGTCTCCTCTGTTCGCCGCCTGACATGTATTACACCAGTAAAAATTTTCCTCGTATGTTGACAAATCTCCATTTTTTTTAGATACAGTGGTAATTTAAAAGAGACCATCATGAGTTTGTTAAGAAATAATTGTGGTATCTCCCAAAAACGGGCTTTGTGTGAAGTAATACTTTCCTGATACTGTATATTGCATCGGAATTAAATGATCTTAATTTTCACATAAAATAACCTTTCCGGAACCGGACGAAATGGCATCTATACGTTCTTTCATCTTCTACGCAAATAGCAAAAGACACCATCTTTGCTAGCAAAAGGTTCTGATATGTTAACCTCTCTGCAAACCGTTTTTTGTCATATAAAAACGATAACGCTGCCATTGATTTTGTTTCACAGGTCCAACAACTACAAGCACCTACGATCAAAATTAAAAACTTTCAAGTGCATTCGTCGAAACAGTTACGGCGTATATAAAGACCGTCATCTATTCGCTTATAAGTCGAGTTCAACTGCAAACTGCACATATCATTATCTACCGTCGCAAAATGCATTGGTAGACATGGCTCGATGCACATCGTGAGAAATAATCAGTAGAACAAGCAACATAGACCCTGATCTGCTAGCGCATGATGCTGTTTGCACGTGGACTAGTAAGCGAGTGTAGATGGTGGTCGATGATTTACGTATAAAAGGTATATTTGCAGTTACCTCTTAAATTCTTTGTAAAACGAATGGAAGGTAGAGGAAACAAGAACGAAGAAACAATTAAAATTGAAATATTACCAGAGAAGGTAACTTCGCAAAATAAGACAAATCCGTGTACAGATGAACATAGAAGACAAATTCGGACTAAAATGACAAGAATTTAAACAGCAAGCGCAGAAAGAATTAAGATGGAAAAAAGAACACCGCCTAAAGACGAGAACAGTTATTTAAAACCAGTGTTTGTATTTTGCAAGTAGTGTTGATACTGTATTGTTTGTATTTTGCGTACTAAATATTTTCAAGAAAACCCGAAATAAAACAACGAACCAGAAAAATTACTCACACACCACAAATATAACAGTTTGTTTTTTTCCCTTAGATTTGGTAACTTGTAACAGATGAACATACTGGCAGTAAACAGAACTTTGGAATTTGATGATTTTGGAATTTTGCTATTGATGTCATAATCGATGCAAACGAATTATCTAGTTAAGGTAACATATTTTCAATAATATTCATTAATAATGAGTGCAACTCTTTGCAGGAAGAACCGTATGATTAGGGTACATGTTTTCCCCAAGCTTAATGAAAGAAACAAAATGGAAAATTGAAAAACAATATGCAAATAAATAACAACTAAAACATCAACCATAATTAAAACAGTAAACCATTCACTATTAATTGCAATACTTACAGTAGTCTTCAGATTTATAATTGGGAAGATTCTAAAATTGGCAACCAGTGCAACAGGAAATTTTGAATTTTACGAAGCAATAAAATCTATTATTCCAGGTTAACTATCACAGCTTATAGCTGACTACCTTATAGCAATTACAATGTTTCTGGTTACAATTGTAAGATAAATCAGTAAAAGTTGACAAATACTACTATAGTCCAGTTTGAAAGAAGGAAAGCGAACAAAACGGTTAAATTAAGACACATCCAATGACCCATAAAAAAATCATGATAAATCTAATGTGTTTTAGTGTTACAAGCACTAATGCCAAATCTAAACTTGTTTCATACATATAAATGTGACAGAAAACACCTCACACATCCAACAGACAGTGGTATTAATTTTAGATTTATATAAATTCAAAAATATAAATAAATTAAGAACTAACTTAAGAGATAGAATATTAAAGATGTGTCTGAAAAAATACAAAGCAGCATACAAGGTTCGAACTGAGATTAGGTGAGCTTTAAGGTAAGATGGACGGTGCAGTTAGTGGCTTCGAAGTCGCAGAAATATCAACAAGAATTAAAATAATTAAGAAGAATTATTATCTCTCTGGCTTGTAGCTGGTTTGATGCGACTTTCCTGAGTTCACAGCAAAAGCTTTAAGAGGAAACTTCGATATACAACAAAGCAGTTTGCAAACTATAAGATAGTGACTTCAGGAAGTAACAAGTTCAACATCGCTGTTATCAAGGTAATAAGCTACGACGAAGTCAGCCCATGAGGAATTGAAATTAATACTTAACGAGCGTAACATATGAGGATATTAATAATTGCATCTGGGGAGAAAATAACCAACATACGACGACAAGAGAATTA
>JAECUM010012078.1:0-18670 GCA_016617855.1 Megalonaias nervosa
GACATACGCGTAGTGACCAGATTGTGAAAAAATCAGAAAAAATCTGGTCAGTTAAAGAAGTTTTCATTATTAAGGCAAAAACTTCTTTTTTCAGCCTTCGTAGGAACCCTTAATTTTCAAAAATAAGGTCTCTACAAAGTTGTAGGGTTTAGCCTCTCTGCTGCTGTTTCCTTAATCGTTCAACCTCTTTAAGTTGCATCTTCATTTCTTCTTCTTTTTGTCTCTTTTCCTGCATTGCTTGTCTAACATGCTCACCTACCACCTGGTTAAAAATGTCAAACTGATTAATATCTTCAACAGATCTGATTTGCGGAGTATCAGTAGCAATGCGATATACATCCCTAATCCAATCAGCAGATCTCATATTTTTTATATATTCGGGTTTTACATATTTTTTTCTTTCTTGCTATCCAAGCGCGGCAATATTCAGTAATTGGGTTCGATCCTTGATAGCGGCAATACCTTCAGGCGTGAATTTATCTATGATATTAGTTCTGGCTCTTGGCGGAGATTGTTGCCTAACTTCAGGTGGTGGTTGAGGAGGTTGAAGACGCCCAGCAATATCAACAGGCAATGTTTCAAGAGCTTTTTGTGTTGCCTCAGTTGCTGCAACAACTTTTTTTGTTGGTTCGACAATTGGTTTAAATAACCGTTCTGTACCCTTTGTAAATTCCATCTGAGACTCCTGACGCGCTTGTAGTTGTTGCTTGAAAAGAATCACGGACGGGGAGATATTTCTTAATTGCCTCTAGTCGCTGTCGAACTAGTTGCAGAGAGGGCGACGACAAAGAGTGAGTGAGCGGCAATGGGAGTCATGCAGTCACATTGCTTCTTTGTTGTATGCCCTTATCGACATCGCAGAGAAAAGGAAGGCAGGTGAGATTTCAACTACATCGTTGGAGTGTAAATGGAATAAACCACGACCTTAGAAAATAAGGCAGAGGAAATGAAGCTGAAAAAATACTCTGGCACTCTCGAAACTTCATCATACAAAGAGTATTGCCCACCTGGAGAGGGCAGTCCACTAAAAAGGGAAGAATTCCAGAAACTGTTGCTTGCTGTAAACCCTTGAGTAGGATATCATAAACATTTCCCCAAGCCAGATATTCCAGAGGCGGTACTAAAAGAATGTTGGGTGCCACTCCCAGATATTATGTTCAGAGAGACTGTGGATCTGAACGACAAAACGTGTATAGAAAAGTTTTATAACTACGTTTCAAGTCTCGGCTTTAATTCTGCGAAGATAAAAGACCACACTAGAGGACTTAGGCAAAATATTGTTTGGAAAAAGGCGCGGTAGAACAGAATTACAGCCTCAAAATTTGGTAGTGTCATGGTTAGGAAAGAAAAAACACCACCAGATAATCTTGTGAAGTGCTTTGCTGAATATAATAAGGACCCATATTCCAATTCTTTGGAATGGGGAAAGAAAAATGAAAAGAAGGCATTAGTTAGCTATGTATAATTTAGTAATAAAAATGAACATAAAATTATTACAAAATACTGTGGTCTTATTGTATCATTTATCCTTTTTTAGCAGCTAGCATAGATCCCTGGTTTATTGTGAACATTGTAAAAAAAACGAGTGGCATTGTTGAAGTGAAATGCCCCTTCAAATACATTTGACACCCTTTGAAGCAACACAGAAAAGGGGTTTCTTCTGTGGTGTTAGAAATGGTGAGATCAAATTAAAGTTCAATCACACTTACTACTACCAGGTACAAGGACAGTTAGCCTTGACTAATCGTAAGTGGTGTGACTTTGTTGTATGGACACTCAAAGGGATACATGTGTAGATGATATGGTTTGATAACAAACTGTGGGAGGAGAGAATGTTGGGCAAGTTGAAGACCTTTTTCATGAAAAGCGTTCCGCCAGAAATGTTCTCAAGGAGAATTAAAAGAGGCCTTCCTCTTTACCCACAAAAATGAATTCAATTCTGTAATCAAGACTGTTCCATGCCAGGGAGTAATCAATTTCTGATATCGACAGTTTACATTTTTTCTGGGCAAGATACAATTTTTGTAACTTGCACAGAACTTTGCATATAAAGAAGAAATATTGATCACCACATGTACATTATCTATGGCCAAGGAGAGAAGTAGTATCAGAACACATGCCAGAATCTTTCAAGAGGCGTTATCCAAATACAAGAGTTATTCTAGATTGCATCTCTATCTGAAGAAGTGGTCTGGGGTAAAGATATCATCAACCTGGAATATAAACAGACCATTTGTAAGAAATGATGTGCACATATTTGACTGATTATGTTAAATAAAAATAAATACTACATAACCTATTTGTTGCATCGATTCCAATACATATTTTTGTACACATTTAATTTGATATTCTATATGGTCCATTGAGCACTTCATAATTGTATTGATATAAATGTTTCTTTAACATCCTCTCATACTGAATTATTAAACATATCTTTACTACATAATTTAAGCAATAAGATAAGAATTGTTTTGTAATGGTATGTCACCTGACAAACGTATTATCACATTTTATAGTAATGAGGCACTGACCATTTAATTTTCGAAGGAGGGGGGCGGCTAATATATATTTTTGAGGGGGTCTTGCTCTGGGTGAAGGACAGACATTTCTTTTCTGTTGGCTAATACGGGGCAGGTGTGTACAACAGGAGAACCGATCAGAGCAAACTATTTTGAATTTCTCCAGCAAGTGAACATAAGGGGCTGACTTTTTTAACCTACATGTGCTACACACCACTCTCGAGATTAAATTGTCGGTGCCAATGCCAAATGTTAAAAATTTCGTTTGAATCCAACAGATGTAATTATCGTCCAAATCGTGAAAGTTTTCTGAGGAAATGTGTTGAGAAATGGTGCCGTCTTTGATGGTCCTGCTAATCCCACCAAATAATCACTGCATAGTCGTGATGTCGACTTCAAACGAAAGTCCTTTCTAAAACAACCAACTCGTTGGCTCCAAATACGCGAAGTTTTACCATCATCAGGAAATCTATGCAGTGAACAATCAACAATCTTTCCGGAGTAATTGGAACAGCCTTATGCACAGCAGTATATTTTTCCCATGTTGACACTATTGATAGTTATCATATGACATCATTACATACGGGCACCGTAAGGTCATCCGCCATTTTGTGGACCAATAATTTTGTTTCGTGTGGCTGTTCATCACTTAATAGAATTTGCAGTCACACAATGGTTAATACATGCTGGGTTAAAGGTTATACAAACCGTGCAGACGATTCTGTGAAACGTAGTTTTTATACTATACCTGTTGTGAGGAAATTTGAAGGAGAGTAAACGAAGACGTTAAGTGAAGAGCGACGACGGACATGGTTGGTCAACATCAACAGAAAAGACCTGCCGTCGAACCAATCAAAAATCTGCTCAGACCACCTTATTCAAGGTACTTTCATGTTGTGCAGATTATTATTAGTAGTAGAAATAGTAGTATATATACCAAATATTTCTTACAGTGAATAACACAGAAACGTTGAAATGTGTGGCCGGTTTGGTATTGTTTTAAATCTTGAAGTGCATGTGAACTACAGTTTTTGCCAGTGTTTTTCTAAGACAGTTTATGTTGATAATTCAAATATGCATTCACGATTATAACTAGGTTTTTATCAATGCCATCTATTATGTATCTATGAATTATTTACTAAGTTTTGTTTCGTTTTCTTTTTCAGGAAAACCTGCAGACTTGTATAATCGATCCCATCCTGATTGGGCTCCCACCCTTAAAACTTTGTGACTTATCAGCCCCTTTGAAATCCAGGATGAAAATGAAAACAATGGAAACAGATATGGAAAGGTACAAACTGATCAGTCATTAGCATGTCAAAATTGTTTCCCTTTTATTGTATCATTTTATCATCCTGCCTTCAGTTTGACAAATGTCACTCAGTTTAATACAGTACATTATGTTCATAAAAAAATAAGAAAATTATCAGGATAGAGACCACAATGTCATTTCATAATATGTATTTACTAAGGTTTTACTTTTCTAATAGTAATTGCATTGTTAATTTTTAAGATACCATAATACTCCATTTATAAAACAAACTAACAGCTGCCTTTCCCACGATTTCCTTACATGTGTAAGACAAAAAAGGTGATATGTTGTATAATCAGTGGTGTAGTACTAGATAGAGAAGGGAACGCCATTCCCACAACACTACGCCACTGGTTGTACTCTCATATATTCTATTTGATAAAGCTTCAGCTTAAACATTTTTAAATTACAGATACAACCGAATGCAACACAGAAGGAAGACCAGAGAAGAACATGACATAGCGAAAGTGTTGCTAGATTTGCAGCATTTTCATGAAACATCTTTTGCCAAGGAAGGCGATAAATCAGCTGATCACAGGGGCAGCTCTGTTTGTTCTGTTACAGTCATGGGAAAGATGGAACCAGATCAAGAACTAACACCAAAGACTAACTTCATTAGCCAGAGTGTCGTTGACAGTGAATTCAACACCTGATTACTGAAAATACACTGCTGAAAAATAAATTAAGCGGCAACAAAATGAATCAGGAATCATTTTGTGATAATGAAGATAAAGTTAAATATTACACTGGAATGCCGAGCTACATGACCCTGATGACCCGGCTTGAATTTGTTGCTCCATACATTCCAACCAGTAGAGGACTAGAAGTTGGGAAGTTTGAAAAAATGATAATGACACTAATGAGACTCAAGCTCAACCTCCCCTTGCAAGATATTGCATATAGATTTCAGGTATCAACATCAACCGTGTCAAGGATATTTTTAAATGTTAGTCATGTTTTATATATTAGATTAAAGCCTCTTTTGTTTTGGCCCGAGAGGGAGGAGCTTCAGCTTACCGTGTCCATGGAATTTAGGAAAGACTTTGGTGGAAAAGTGGCAGTCATTATTGACTGTTTTGAAATATTTATACAGAGACCTGAAAGCCTAATGGCACGAGCTCAGACTTGGTCATCATACAAACACAACAACGCCATAAAATTTCTTATTGGCATTACATCTCAGGGATCTATTTCATTTCTTTCAAAAGCATGGGGAGGTAGGACAAGTGACAAATACATAACTGAAAGCTGTTGATTTTTATCAAAGTTAATGCCTGGAGATATTGTATTAGCAGACAGGGGATTTAATATTTCAGACAGTATTGGAATGTACTGTGCTAAAGTTATTACCCCTAGTTTTACAAAGGGGAAATCACAATTGGCTCCTATTGATGTAGAAAATAGTAGTAAAATCGCACATTTGAGAATTCATGTAGAACATGTAATTGGTCTGGTGCGAAATAAGTATACCATGCTTCAAGGAAAGCTCCCAGTTGATTTCCTCATGAATGACAAAGGAGAAATTCCAGTTGCCGACAAAATTGTTAGTGTTGCATGTTGCCTTACAAATATGTGCGAGTCTGTTGTTCCATTTGACTAGTAAGGATTTGTGTAATAATCATAGATTTATTACATATATATGACGTTTAGTCTTTATTGTTGTACGTCTCATAACATTGTATGTTAAATATTCTTAAGAATTATGTCACCATTAAATATTTGTCAATAATGAATCATTATCTTGTGTTCTTAATTCTAAACTTTCTGACTTATGTTGTTCTTTAGTTTAGTTCTACTAGTTATAGGCAAGAAGATCTTATGGATAGTCTGTCTGTCCATCTGTTACCATTAGTCAGTTTACGCCACTCCTTCTAAACAAGCTTGGGTATTGTCATTGAATATTAAGCATACATTCATCCAGTGGACTGATTGGTCCTAATGAAATTGTGCTTCTCAGACAGCCAATAGGGTTGTCACAGTGGCCATCATTAAAATCTTGTTATCAATACTCCTGCACAGATGGTCATAGCAATGTGTGCTATAGAATAAACAAGATATACAGAAGACAGATAGAATAGAAAATACATTTGTACAAGGGAACGAGTTATTTATTTTTAATTAATATATAAGCATGCATGAAATTAATAGAAAGCGTTAGATAACACTGTACACTCACCACAATACCTAGCCACCCCCCATGACACTGTCATACTGTACAAGCACCACAATGTGCTTGTATATTAAATCATGTTTTTGTACGTGCAAATGTCCTGAGAATGGCCTTCTAACACTTTTTAGGTTTTTTTGCTTTACCGCCATACACTGGACGACATTCTGGACAGTAGTATGATCCTTTTGGTGCTTTAGTCATATTAATGAGCATAAAGTGAAGCAATTTCAATCTGCAGTATTCATTATCACAACCAACAATATCATCAAATGTTTCATCATAGGGCACTTGACATAAACAAATTAAGTCAGTGTTATTTCCTGACACAGTCTGTCCATCATTGTTGATGAGAGAGGGTTGCAGCATGAATGCATGTAGCTTCTTATCCATTTGTACCATAGGTTCAGTGTTTGCGGACTGTAGTCGGGTGAACAATTTTCCTGTCAGTTCAGGCAGAATAACATGCACGAAGAATGATGTTGACTTTGTTTCTATATCTTGCCATAGCTCGGGGCTTGGCAGAATACTTTCCACAGATATATCCTTCCTTGTACAGATAACAAAGTCACAATATTTCTTTTCGCTTACAAAGATTTGTGTTTGAACCTGATAATAATACCGATGGCTTGTTTTCAATCGGTTGTCTTTGTCCAGGTATGAAATATTTTCATGTTTAATCTCAGTATCTCTGACACAGTATGGACACTTCACTTCCACTGTTCCCTCTCCACAATAATTACACGAAACAAGTGCATCGGGAGATGCTCCAGTATGGGGAAATTCAGAGTTGATTATGAGACCACATTCAACAACTGTGAGATTGTCATGAACAGGCCCTAATTTGCTCATCTTTTTCATGCTGGCATCCCCACTTTGTTGCCTTATTAGAAAATATCACTGGGTAGCATATGTCTCTTATGGTGGAAATCGATGGCTTATCAATGGAAGATGTACACAGTTTTCATCCGTGATGCTGTTATTCGTCCTGTTCTTAGCCGGTGCCAATCTTTACACTCAGCTTGTCCACGAGTGAGCCTCTCTGCATGTTTTGACTGTTCTGCAGTAACATTAATGTCTTGGAACAGATTTTCACAATGTTTTACAATTTCATTTTTAGACATTAGAGTACATTTTGTCGTCTCTGAGTTCACAGAGAGGCTTTGGAAGATTGTTTGATACTACTGTAGGAATAAAATGTTCCGCATACTTGCGCATGATTGGAAGCACTACAGGTTTGGTTTTAGTCGAAAATAACTTTAATGTGAAGTCATCGAATTCAGCATCTGTTGGTGCAGGAACATCTGGGAGAGTTGGCTTCAGTTTCTTTTGTTCCTTGTTATGGGTGGTTCCACAGATGGCATTTTCCAGGTTTCTTTTCTTAGCTTCAGCTGACGTCAAATCAATTAGAGAAATTTCTGCATAGTCAACCTTGTCTATGCTTGATGGTAGTAACGAGTTTGCTTTTTCCTCCCGGAAGGCACTGTACGTTACTCGTCATTTTACCTTTGTCCATTTCATACGGATCAATTCCACCGATTAAGCTTAGCTTTGACTCATATCTTTCCAACACTACTTTTTCTAGTCCATCTTTGTAATTTATCTTAACTGACTTTGAAGCCATTTTTACTTATGAACCGATTCCTTGAAAATTAAATCAGATTTCGTCGTTACGCTTGGCAGCAAGTCGTCAACACAATGAGCTTGACCCACAAAATGGCGACCGGAAACTGCTTCCGCTCATAGGCGAACGTAATGGGAACTATGTATGATACTATTTTGTTGACTTTATGTTTCGCTAACCAAGCGTAAAACGGTGCTTAATTCTGAACTATCCGGAACTGGAAATTTTTGTGGGTATGCGCATTGGAGCTAAGCGCTACGATCAGTAATTCAGTTGCAACCGTGAAACCCTCTATACCATTAACACACCCTGTTTACTGACCAATACCTTACATATACTATTCAACATGTTTTATGTAGTGACCTAAACCCCAACCATATTATCCATCACCAAACATTATACCAAAATCAGATCATGCGTAGTGACTTACTGCCTGGTGACTCTATGCCTTTGAATGAGATTTATAGATAGACAGTTAACTATACCTGAGATCTTGCTGGGTGCTTTGGGCAATTTGATAATATTGTATTATTGTTATACGTAGCTATAATCAAGGGAACCAATTTATAATAACCAAAAAATTGACTTGACAAAAGTAATACTGAAATTTCGAACCTGTAACGAATTTTAACTGAGAGTAAAAGCAAAAAAACAAAAACAAAACAACAACAAACAAACCCCAAAACAAACCTGAACATTAAATTAAAATGACAACGACTAACAGTAGCACCAAATTTCAGAGTCTGCCAAGAACTTTAGCAGAGGCTAAAACAATTTATCAGCATTAGATTAAAATGACATACTAAAAGTAATACTAAAAATTCCGAAACGCATACGGACTTTAGTGCAGACCGAAATAAATGCAGAAAGAATTAAGAAAAAAGAGAAGTGATCTAATGTAGCCGAGTGAAACTGTCATAGATTTCAGCAAAGACTGAAAAATATCTGGAAAATGTTAAAATGTTGGATTAACTAAAGTACTGCTAAAATTCCGAAACACATACGGACTTTTGCATAGACCAAAAAGACCCAATAATTATTTTGGGTCTAAGTTAAATGTAGTTC
The DNA here is from genome assembly GCA_016617855.1 of Megalonaias nervosa. Classification (NCBI taxonomy): domain Eukaryota; kingdom Metazoa; phylum Mollusca; class Bivalvia; order Unionida; family Unionidae; genus Megalonaias; species Megalonaias nervosa. The sequence goes on from JAECUM010012078.1 coordinate 8,688, forward strand.
TAAAACTGCGAAATTGTTAGTCTTTAACGGAGTCTGAAATAATCCGAAACGTTAAAAACTTATGGCTTACACTAAAAGTACTACCACAATTTCTAAAGTGTCAGTAATTTTATCGACGACTAAAAACTGCACAGAGAAATTTTAAAATTGTAATGTTTTACAAAGTATGAAAAATATTTAAGATTTTAATATTAATATTTTACAAACCGTGAAAGATATGTATCAAAGAGTTCGACAATTTACGCCCTTTTGAGTGATCAAAATTTCAGATTTCCCATCCATCGAAGAGGGGAGAGTGATTAACACCGATTCATGTACAATGCAACACCCAATATTTACCACCATGTCGGCCAGTTTTGCGAGCCGGGTAATTCTGCGCAACCACACGTCATTTCTGTAAACATTGGACCATATGTTATATTTGGTGGAAAATCAAATTTTTATCGAGAAAGAACGATCGTCCTATAATTAAGAAAGGTGATATTCATACAGTATACAATAACATCCCACATTTCTACTCTAAATCCATATGAAAATGTGATTTTAAATGTCAACATGAAGACCCATTCCATGACCTTCTTGAACTTGTAACCCAGAAAAATCTATTTAATATTTATCTTTTCGAATCATACAAATAAATACATTATTTAAAAGATGTAAATGTTTGCCTTAGAACAATACTGCATCTTAATCCCAGTTTTTTATTTTGCAAGAAGTTGTCCCACAGGTACGTTATCGTCTGCTATACATGTCAACTTGCCTCTAGAACGGGATTCTCAAGAAAATCCCCTTCGTATATCCTGTTTCTAAATTCTTTAGTCATTTTCCCCATAAACGAGACGTTATAAACACATTGCATCATGTTCATTATTGTTTCTCTTCCATATAATAGCTTATTTTTATAAAATGTTGAACTTTCACTAATTTTTTTACAAGATCGGCTTAGTTTGCTTAGTATCTCTTGCCATGTAGTGGCATTGTTGCGTTGAATTTTGTAAAATTAGCTATAAAATTTACCTAATTACTCGACTGAAATGCTGTTTGAAAGAGTCCAAAGTAATGCATTTCATTTCCATAGCTGGATGCTAAAACATTATATCTTTTCAAAGGTATGCGCAGAATAGGCCGACATATCGCGAGTCACGAAAACACAGGGGTGGTATCTCGTGTGTCCAATAGTAATATTATTTGGAACAGAATATTCTGGTGACATTTCCCTCTTTTCAAATGGCAAGCATTGCAGAAATTTATTTTGGTCCAATATGTCGAATTTGGTATGCATTTCATTTTTGGTGACGGAAACCGTACGTGCGCAGAAATGCCGGTTTACTATCCAGTGCCCTACATTTGCTATGCAAAACAACATGTTTAACCAAAAAGGAAAAGGTTCCGTTAAAGTGTGCTCGAGTATCATATCATGTCAGAAGTGCAAACCAACAGTCGCGCCACTAGCATTGGTGTCACCCAGTGCGGTAACTCTTGATGTCACCCAATGGACCCCCCCCCCATTCCTGTACAAAAATTCAAAGATTTTATAGACAGTAATTTTCGTGTCACCCCCTCTGATGGTGTCACCCGGTGCGGTCCGCACCCCCCGCACCCCCCTAGTGATGCCACTGCAAACCAAGACAAAGATACTTACACGTTTGTAGTATATAATATTGAATTAGAATTACAATAACCAGCTATATATATATATATATATATATATATATATATATATATATATATATATATTCCACTATGTTTCTGAAATACTCATTTCAAGAGATGTTATTTCCACCTTTCTAGATTTATTATTACTTTTATCGTTTGTGTTCGCGTTCTTCAAGCATTGTTCCTTGATCCAATCAATCATTTTCCAATATATTTCTTACAATATCATTAGATTCATTGTTTAAAAAGGGTCCGCATTGATTACGCATGAACCAAAATTTTCGAAAAATTGTTCAGGCGAAACACTTTCAGCAGAGGTTATACTTTTGCTATTCGTAGAGAAATTCCAAAATTTCCTAGTATTATAACTTTGAAAAATAAATAACTCTTTTGTACTGTATTGAAACGTTATCTTTCTTTGTTTTGTTTGTTTCACACATCAGTAACACATCAGTGCCTCACAAAGTTTTTCAATAGATTGCAAATTGATCTGAACAGCGTTTATAAATATCCCTTGTTCACTATTACACTAGACTCTACTTTAATTTCGCACCACAGTCTCTAAAATAAATACCACCGAGTTTGTCTCTGTTTTTCAAAGTCATTTAAAATATGCGCAAACTCTCACACAGTTACGTGTATATAACCAGGATCATATATAAATAGTATTTGACATACAGTTGTCAAAACGGGTACCTCTATTTATATACAAGGAAGACATGCAGCAGCATTATGGGGATTCCATTTGAAAAAAGAAGTAAAATAATAAAAGTCACTTGCGTCTTTATGTGATGCCTTAAGTCCTGAATTCCATGCCAGAATGAATTTGTAATCCACCTCTATTTCGACCTGCTCGTTCATCTATCCGTCTGTCTCTGGAGTCATTGAGTCTGTAGCGGTTATATATGATGCCAACATGTGTGTCTGATACAGAAACCAATGCATGTTTTGAGGTAATCGCTATAGAAAGGGTATTGCATGGTAAAGGGGTGCCATGGATGGAAGTAGATCCTCACCTTCCATGTACCTATTCTTTCCTTTCCAAAAGGTTCTTGTTCTCTCCTCCGATTTTGCAATCACAAAGTCCACTTTCAGGGTTTTTCAAGGGCTGTCATTAAATGTATATTTTATTGGCAGTTAACTTTCTTTCTTTATCATGGTATGAGTTAAATTTCGTTAACAGGGCACGATTATTATTACCCCTTTTAGCCTTTCCAGACGGTGAGCAACTTCTTTCTTTATTTTAGTCACATATGAAATTACCAACTTGTTTTCGATGAAGTAATGCACTGCGTCTGCCGTCTCATTAGACTCCTCCAGGTTATTCTTAGGCATACCCAAGAAATTATGAATTGTCACTCACACATCGGGTAATTAGATCATCGCGATCCTTATGAACATCTGCATTTACATTACCTTATATAGATCAGCAATTTGGCTTCTTGTGTTGACAACAATGATCTTTACGTTTAAAAGACCGTTCCATTCCCAACTTCAATCAATGACTGCGTTCTTCTGGCGCTATGTAGTATCCAATATTTGGACAACATAGCGTTAAATGTCTCATGAATATTTTCTACTCATACCATTTTCCAATATTTGGACAACATAGCGTTAAACGTCCATGAATATTTTCTACTCATACGATTTTCCAAATAATATATCTTAGTTTGTTGCTGATGTTTGACGACGAAACTTGAATAGTGTGTATATTTTGTTGTGGGTAAACGGGATTGATGGGGGAACGGGGAAGGGGGGAGAGGAAAGAAGAATATTAAAGACATAAAACATGATGAGCATTCTCAATAACTTTGACATGTGACGGTCAGGAGATGAAATCCATGAATGCATGGAATTCGTGTTCACTAGGTTGTAACAACTTCTTTTCTGGCACCATGTTAATGTCATTCAGCTGTTCGTAAAGCAAAAATACACTCACAAGCTCATTACTAATCCAAATTGAAACTAATGAAAACTTGAATCGAGGATTAAATTTTACCACTCAAATTTTGTCGAAAATGTCAAAGCTGTATCCGAAAACGGCAGATAGTCCCATGGGGAAGCATTATATTGAATCGAATATACGGAGAAGTATTATGTTGGATCCAGGAGCGATACGACTTATGGAGAAGCGTTATATTGGATCGAATAGTGATGCAACTGTATGGAAAGCGTTATATTGGATCGAAAAGTAACACGAATGTGTGGAGAAGCATTATATTAGATCCAAGAATGATACGACTGTGCTGAAAAGCGTTATATTGGATCGACTAGTGATGCAACGGTGCTGAGAAGCGTTATATTGGATCGACTAGTGTGACACGTGTGGAGAAGCGTTATTTTTGACCAAATAGTGATACGACTGTGTGGGAAAGCATTATTTTTGATCGAATTATGACACGACTGTGCTACTACTAGACTTTCTTGTCTTAATCTTGTGTGAACCAGAAGAATTAAGTTTAATCTCATTGACAAATGCAGATGCCATCGGAGAGAACGACGGCGTCTTCCAGGTGTGATGGGTTCATATTACGAATTGTGTATTTTCTTTTCCGAGTTTGGGAGCAAGAGCGGCTCCAATGTCTCAAGCCATTGGGAATACAGTATTAAACCCTTTTCAGGGTCCTGATCACACAGCGGTACCGATATGTCTTAGCTAATATCTAAAGAGCTAAAGTTCATTTGCTGTACAAAGTGGAAGTTTACCTATAGCAAGGAAACGTCAATCAACTTCTTCTCTATATAGTGTCGGTCTACAATTACCTTGTCTGGAGGAGCACAGTGACATATCAAATCGGTGCTTCGTTGCAAAATGGCATATAAGAATATGATATTTAAACATCAGACATTTTCATATATTGACAGCAAGTGTTTAGCCACGGAGCTCATAATATCCTTCTTTTAGTCATTGTTCTGTTTCTTTTATTTTCAGTTTTTGTTGTTGCAAAGCAATTTACGAATTCGTATCCTAATGTATTTAACTTGAACGAGCTTTAACCTAGTGTAAAGGGATATAATTCGTATTTATCCATGTAGACTGTGGTCATAGATGCGTTCTAGAGACATGACGTTGTATCAGCATGATTACACTGTTAACTTGTAAGCCGAACGATGCAATGAAAGGTTGCTTAATAGATACAGAGACCTTTGCACCTACCTCGTATATATAGAACATGTTTGCCTAATATCTTTCCAGACTTGCTGATCAAAATATGATATAAGAAGGATGTGGACATATTCTTTGTTAAGGTAACTAAGTTAGGTTTGAAAAGCCATGTATGTAGTAAATGGCGGTAAGTAGCAGTAATTTTGTCACACCGTATAAATCGATAAAACATGAAATTGTCATCTTCCTCGTTACCAGTTGTTTAATGGTGATCAATTTCAGTTATTCTTTATTTATCATTCTTGATACTCCGAGACACAACCCGCTTGAGGATGCCAAGGACTGTGTTGCGTAATGTTTTCTTCAAAGTAAAAAGACAAACAATGTATACTGTGTGCACAATATAGCAGGCGATATATTGAACATATCATTAACCGGGATGGACTGGTCGTTGATGCCAACGTGACCAATCATACATCTATTTAATTAACCCCGGGTGGAAAAATTGTTTATATTAACACGACCCAATTCGCATGTATTTAATGGGTTAGATGAATTATTTGACATCAGCCAGATCCAATCATACATCAGTTTTGATCTTCCACTTTTAGCTTAATCTCTTAGCTGCCCGGCAGTAGTAGATAACAACAGAAATGTCATTGGGTAGCGTTAACGTGTTAGCATTGCTTCCTGTTTGGTAAACACTGCTCAGTATTATCTCCCAAGTAATTTCATGTACGTTAAGTGTGCTACGTGCTATCTTCCATGCACCTCAATACACCTTAGTTGTGTTCCAATTATATATTCAATTCACCTTAGTTGCGTTCCATTATAGATTCAGTGTACCATAATGGATCTTAGTTGTGTCTCATTACATATCCAATTCATCTTAGTTATCCATTATATTATATATCCAATACAACGCAGTTTGTTCCATTACATATCCAATACATCTTAGTTATCCATTATATTATATGTCCAATACAATGCAGTTTGTTCCATTACATATCCAATACAACTTAGTTATCCATTATATTATATATCCAATACAACACAGTTTGTTCCATTACATATTCAATACACATTGATGAACACCTTAGTCATGTTCCATTGTATATCTAATAAACCTTAGGTGTGTTCCATTACATATCCGATGCACTTTTGTGCACCTGTGATGTGTCCTGTTATATATATATATATATATATATATATATATATATATATATATATATATATATATATATATATATATATATATATATATATATATATAATGCACCTTAATGAACTACATTTGTTTCCGTTATGGGTCCGAAGCACATTAAAGCAAGTCAGAGTGTTCCAATATACCTCACGTGCACTTTATTGTAAAACTAGTTGTATTACTTTATATCTTCTGTGCACTTAAACTGATATTAGATGTGCTTAGGAAGAGAAACAATATTTGCTTTGACAGTTGACAATGTCCATGTAACGTCAGGCAGGTGCGGCCAATGATTCTTGTAATAAATTGGATAGGTTGGTAAAGGTAATTATTTCATGTTAATCGCCAGTGCCCTATAATCCCTATGGAATAAGTTGGATGGGTTGGTATTTTTTTTTTTTTTTATATTAATGACCCGTAACCTATAATCCCTATGGAATACAAAGGATAGGTTGGATAAGTTAATCATTTCATATTGATATCCTGTATCCCATAACTTGTATGGAATAAACTGGATAGGTTGGTAAAGTTAATTATTTCGTATTAATGACCCGTGCCTTATATCCCTAAGGAATAAATTAGATAGGTTGATAAAGTTAATTTTCATATTATTCTCACGTTGTCCATACTCCCCATGGACTAACACGTGAGTTAAAAGGCAGAGAACTATTATATTGTCTCACAAAATCATGATAACCACGGCATATATAAATCCGAATTCTGGCAATATTTATATATCAAAATCTCAGAGAAAACTGGTATAGATATTTGATAGAAACACGTGGCTAGACGGATATTGAAAAATACTTTCTCCTGACAATGAGTGATTAGTGCAGGATTACAGAATGATAAAAATGAAGTTTCCCCTCGTGTCACCAACAGCTAATGCTGATTATAACTATTGATAGCAACCCTCATGAGTATTGTAAACATATTCGTCCGTGAGCCATTATTTTTAACTTAGCTTAGATATATTTGGCTCAAAAACCTGAACAAGTATTGTTCAAAACTAAATCCAATGTTTTCTTTTATTAAAAAAAAGCAGCTTCGGTGCATGTGTATTTAAATTATTTGTATTTTAATTTCCAGGACTGCGTCAATTGTATTCAATTAATGATCCATCTCTGGTATACAAATTCAGAAAAATAACTGACTTGTTTTCATTAAACACTATGTTATCATTTTATAGTCAGTGAAGTAATAGTTAGTCTGCTTAATTCATCTATTTTGCATTGTGAAGATTTAGTTATTATTTTTATTTTACATTAAAACTCCTCAACCTTGATGAGACACAAAATCAATAATTTAAATCTAGTAAAAATTTGGATCTGCTTAAATTCTGATCCACCCCTCCCGTTGAAATGTGATGAACAGTGTGTTACGAGTATATGCTCTTAAAATAAGTAAGAGAAAAGAGTAAAGACAACAAGCTTTGTAAAATTTAACAAGTAATTTATTTCCCTACAATACAAAGTGAAAAATTAAGAAAAAAGAATTTACGGTTTTACAAATTAAATCGAGAAATAATTCAAGAATTAATAATAGAAATCCTAGTAATAAAAAGTCCTGAATGTAACTGAGTTCGAGTCCCGATGAAATCCAAAATGGAAGGCGATGACGTCTGTTGTGGTCAGCGAAGTGCTGTTGTGTCAACAGTCCTTTGTTGAGTCACCGAAAATATTATTCCAGTTTTGAATTCATATAACTTCCAATAAATGTCTTTATCCAAGAATTTTGTAGGAGCACTTATGTATTGCCAGGAAAAAGAATCACTTGAATTCAATAATTTGAAGAAAACAAAAATTAAACCCAAGCTGGTCACAACATAATAACAACTTAACGTGTCAATTGTTTGGAGCCCGAATGACAAACTTCTATCAAAAACAACAGTTATACGCTAACTAAGACGCAAAACAGATTACCGTATGAGGGTTAAAAGTTCATTCTTCTGAAGAAAAAAAATAGAAGCTTGTATGCTATTTGTCGCGTAATCCAGGTATGACCTTGACTTAACTTAAAGATTCTTACTCTGAGAAATATTAAAAAAAATTAAAAACGCTGTTTACCAAAACTGTCACTGAATTTGGAACAAGGTCAAGAACTAGATACAATGTTAGTTGTTTACGTCAATGAAATAAAATAAAAATTTAAAAAAAAAAAAATCTCTCAGGTAAAACAGAACTGAACTCAATGTTACATTACAATTGCATGTAATGGAATTAAAAAAAGATTAGAACTAACAAACATCTAATTAAATTAAATATACATAACAAATGGTAGAGCAGTATCTCCGGTTTGAATATATGTAAATTCTCTGTCTTATTATATTATTGCTGTTTCAAACATTGATTGCTAGTAATATCGTACTCCATACTCCATTGTTCACAACAACAATTCCAAAATTATTATTATGTGCTCGTTTTGTGGTTTCGCTGTATTAATTATTCTAACAGGGTGAAATTTCTCAATGTATTTGTTTATTTATTTAATGTTCCAGAAGGTGTCGTGACTCGTGCAATTTCACTATGGTCCGGTAATCCCAAGATGTGTAATATTTTTCAGTTACACTATGATCTGGAAATCCCAAGATGCGTGTTCTATTTCAATTTCACTATGGTCTTGTAATCCCGTGATGTGTAGTCCTGTTCAATGTCACATGTTCCAGTAATCACAAGATATACACTACTGATTTTGACACTATATATACTGCTCCATCGACATGCGCAGATATTACCTGTGCGTTCTTTTATTGTCTATCGTATCGTAGCTTTGAAGGAAACTGTCACTTACAGTAAATGTAAAACATTCACGGAATTACTTGTGCAGACCCAACAGCTTGCTGGAAGAATAAACCTTTTTTAGTAAGTATATTCTTACCCTCTGTAATGTCTGTTTCTTCTTCATAGAGAAAACCATTAATTGTATTGTCTGTTTCTTCTTCATAGAGAAAACCATCGATTTTATTGACTGTTTCCTTTTGCAATCCAGTGATATATCGTGTTATCAATGGCAGTCAAAAATCTATTGATATCGATCCCACATTTTCTCTGAATACTTACCCAAACTTGTATACTTTATGTTATGCCAGGCTTCCCTCAATCAAAACTCTTTATTCTTTCATTTTGAAGATTTGATTCAAATTAATCAGTACTGGTTGGTTCAGATGCTTTAAATTCAATAGGAATAATACACGTAATTTTTGAACAAACCAATGAATCGAGCATAATGTTTATTTCCAGTTCTTTTCTTAGATATATTTCAACAATGCATAAATTCCAAGGAAATACAATGATAATGAAGGGCTGTGTAAAATATTAGAAAAAATAAAATCCTTTTCCTTATCAATACCGTGCCGTAATCTATCATTACAAGTATGGTAAGTAATGTAAAAATAATAATACCAGAATAGGAGAATAAGCATTTTGTTGTGTTCCATGTAATTATTTTTGTTATAATTATTTTATTTTTCGTGTCAATTTACTGGAATTCAAGGAAGAATATTTAAATATGTAATATGAATGTAGAATTATATAGCAAACTTTAATTGATTTTATAGATTTTTAATTGATTATTATTTTGATTGATTGATAGTTTGCTTAAATAGGTAATTGGTTTTACCTGGTACCCAAGCATATGGCATGTTATATATGCTGTGTCTCCCTGATATGGCTGTATTTTTAACGTTTGTTCAATAATATAACTGTAAATTCGATTTTTGAATATTTGACCTTTAACCCCTCCCAGGGACTCCACGTGGGAGGTCACATTGTTTAGGCTGTCATGCATACTCAAACCCTTTTAAGTGAGCGTAACAACTCTTAACGAGACGCGCAAATCTACTCGTACACGTATTTTGGCTCAGATTAAAACAAATATCAAGGAGACGCGCAAATCTACTCGTACACGTATTTTGATTCAGCTAAAAACAAATCTTAACGAGAAGCGCAAATCTACTCGTACACGTATTTTGAGATAAAAACAACTCTTAACGAGACGCGCAAATCTACTCGTACACGT
>JAECUM010012079.1:0-23016 GCA_016617855.1 Megalonaias nervosa
AGTATTTAAAAGAGGATCACTGTGATCAGTACCTTTTGATTGATCCAAATTAGAAGTGAAAGTGACCTCATCAAAAGCCTGACCAATACATGTGTCAGCTAAAGGAATATTTTCCTTATCAAAATCATTCTCAAGAGCTTTCTTTGCCATAGTTCTGGTTACTGCACAATCTGGGTATAAATCAGGGTATTCTTTTTCAATAGGATCAATTTTCTGATCCAAAGGCTTGTCAGTTATAAGTGGATTAACCGCAACTTTGTCTCCAGCTAGGTCGCTGCCTAGCAACAAATGAATGCCCTCAACGGGTAAATTAGACACTATACCGACTGTCACAGGTCCTGAAACTAAGTCTGATGACAAATTTACAGAATGGAGAGGAACATTAACAAAGCTGCACTCTACTCCCTGAATGAGAACACTCTCATTTGAACAGGACTTCTCAGAAAAAGGCAAAGTACCTGATAATAAAAGACTCTGAGAAGCTCCTGTATCCCTTAAAATTTTAATAGGGACAGGATTGGCCAAATCACCCAAGAGTGATACAGAACCCTTCGACATGAATGGTTCATAATTCTCCATAATAAAATCAGACTGGGGTTTATTAGACCCAACAAATGTATTGCTTTCAATACATGACCATGACCTTGACCTCTTAGAAATAAGAGCATTTAGCATAGGTCTATCTTGATTCTGATGCCTATATTTCAATTTAAAGCAATCAGAAATGACGTATCCTTTTTACTTGCAACAGATACATGTAGGAATAGACATGGATTTTGAATCAAGTTTATCAGAAGCTTGATTTTTAGAAGTTGTACCAGACTGATTCTTAGGAGGAGTTGTATTGGGCCGGAATACCTTTCTACCAGTAGACTGCTGAGTGAAAGATTTGCTTACAACAGGAACTTTATGAGTTAAGGAGTACTCATCGGCAGCAAGAGCAGCATTTTCCAAGGTTTCAATCTTATGCTCTTCAAGATGATTCTTAATGTCATTAGGAACACAGTTTTTGAACTCTTCAAGTAACACAAGTTGTTCAAGACTTTCATAATCATGTTCAACTTTCTTGGCTAAGCACCATCTCTTAAATAACTGCTCTTTTCTCTAGCAAATTCAACATAAGTTTGTCCAGTTTCATTTTTATAGTTTCTGAATTTCTGCCGACAAGCCTCAGGGACTAACGCATAACCCCTTAAGATGCACTCCTTAACCAAATCATAGTCAGAACTTTGTTGTACTGACAGGGATGCATAGATATCTTGGGCCTTGCCAAAAATTACACATTGCAATAATTGAGTCCAGTACTCCCTTGGCCACTTGAAATTTTCAGCAACTTTTTCAAAATAAGGAAAATATCTGTCTACTTCTTTTTCTCTAAAAGGGGACACTAACCTGATATTTCTTGTAATGTCAAAACTTGAATTTGTATGTGAAGTGGAATCGTGCTTGTCACTTGCCAGCTCCAATTCTTTCATTTCAATTTGAAATTCCTTTTCATCCTTCTCTTTTTGCATCTGTATGTGCATTTGTTCTTTTTGTAATTGTATTTGTTCTTTCTGTAACTCAATTTGCATTTGTTTATCTTTCTCCCTCTCCTGTCTCTCTCTCTCTCCTCTTTCTCAAATTGTAATTGTTCATCTTTCTCCCTCTCCTCTCCCTCTCTCTCCTCTTTTTCAAATTGTAATTTCATTTGTTTATCATTCTCTCTTTCCTGTCTCTCTTTCTCCTTCTCTTCAAATTGTAATTGCAGTTGTTTCTCTCTTTCCTCTTTCTGAAGCTCGAGCTTCCTTAACTCCAATTCCATCTTGTACTTCATTTTTAATTCCATTACTTTTATGTCAGAGTCTGATACCGACTTACTGACTGAAGCCAAAACACTTTTATCAAAAACATTATTCTCTACCAAATACTGAATCAAAATGTTTTTAATTTCTTGTTTCGTCAAGGAAGCTTTTGCTTCAGAAAGATGGTACTTTCTGGCAAGTTCAAGCATCTCATCTTTTTTCAGACTATCCAACTGCTCCTGAGTTGGATCAGAAAGAAAAGTTTCCTCTTTTGATGACATTGTGAATGAAAGCCTGTTGTTTTCACTAAAGATTTCAAACAAAATGTAAAACAGTACTTGGGATTTAAACACTTGGGGAATTTAAATTTCAAAAAAAACAATTTTCTGAAATATTTAACCAAAATTCATATATCCCAAGGACGAGCGACCCAATTTTCTCCTGTTACATGTAGGCTCGTACAATAATAACAAGAGAAAAGAGTAAAGTCAACAAGCTTTGTATATTTTAACAAAATAATTTATTTCCCTAGAAAACGATGTAAAAATTGGAAAATAGGACTTACGGTTTGTGAATATAATCCAAAATTTAATCCTAAGAATGAAAAACACAAGTCCTATCACTAAATAGTTTTATTAGAATCCAGGTTCGAATCTCGATGATGTTCCAATATGGAAGGCGATGACGTCAGAAGTGGTCCTTGCTCAATAGCAACAATTCCTCAACTGAATCACAGTTTATATTTCTGAATAATTCCAGAATGAATTTCCACTGAATTTCTTTCTCCCAGAATTTATAAAACAGTACATTCGTTTGGTTTTCTAGAGAATAAATTATTAAATTCCAAAAACAAATGAACTTCAAAAACAATGTTTCAACAATAAAAACCTATCCAGCCTTCAAGGTTTCCAAAATACAACTGACTGACGAGCGCTCATAAAGGGTATTATATCCACCTGAATTATCATCCCGTTATCGTGAGAAAGATTATGTGGTCTCTTAACACTTGAACAACGCAATAGCAAAAATGCAATTAGTCACATAGCAAAAACCCCTATCTACTCTCACTCTGAAATAAATTTAAAAATAAAACAAAAAAAATAAATGCAAGTGTCAGGAATGTGTGTCCTATACCCTACAGGACATAAGCAAGAGTCAGGAATGTGTGTCCTATACCCTATAGGACATAAGCAAGAGTCAGAAATGTGTGTCCTATACCCTATAGGACATAAGCAAGAGTCAGGAATATGTGTCCTATACCCTACAGGACATAAGCAAGAGTCAGAAATGTGTGTCCTATACCCTATAGGACATAAGCAAGAGTCAGAAATGTGTGTCCTTTACCCTACAGGACATAAGCAAGAGTCAGAAATGTGTGTCCTATACCCTATAGGACATAAGCAAGAGTCAGGAATGTGTGTCCTATACCCTACAGGACATAAGCAAGTGTCAGGAATGTGTGTCCTATACCCTATAGGACATAAGCAAGAGTCAGGAACGTGTGTCCTATACCCTACCGGACATAAGCAAGAGTCAGAAATGCACCCTGCTTCTGAACAATAAAAGATTATTTTCTCTCTCTCTCTCTCATAACAACAATCAGATTCCTGAGTTGAGAGCAGAATGAGACAGAATTTGTACATTTGTTTTGTACGTTAGGTTGTCAAGTGTCGTGTATTCCGTAGACCTTGTTCAGGTATGATCCCTTTAATTTTTGTACATGGTCATTACCACAAAATGATAATTATTTATTTTACATATAATTTTTTCATACACTGAAATTAATAATTATTTTTTCATGTATGAAAAATAACATTAAATATGGTAGGTAAAAAATAAAAAAATCATACTCACATGCACTTAGCACAAAAAGTCAAATCAAGCTTAAGAGTTCATTGTGTAAATTTAGAAATTTCAACTATCCCATCCCCTTTTCTTTAGGTACAACTTGTCTATTTCCTTCTTGAGTATGTATTCATACTGAAACTGTGTTAAATTTATAATGTAAATCCTATTTGTTCATAATTGTTTGATACCAGCGAAGCTAAAAAATGCCCCACAAAAAACACCAAAAAACTGTTGGTTCAGGTTACCTAACTGACCAGTGTTTGTTTACCTTCTGACCCTACTGTTTTTGCACAAAACAAATTTTTAGAGAGTCGCCAGTTTAGCCTCCGACCCTACTGTTTTTGCTAAAAAAATGTTGCCAGGTCGCCAACCCATCTTTGACAATGACAATTCGTACCTACTTAGACCATACCAAAGTAGCAATCTGAGCACTTGGTTTTATTCATTCATTTGCTTGTAAAACAGATATGCACAGTGGTGAACAATAAATAACATGGCGTGTTGAAGAAGCATCCCTTCTAGTCTACTTCCTGTGAAGCTTAACAAGTGCCTTCACTGCATTGGTGGCAATTATTTATTGTCAGCGAAACATGACTGGACACTCATGGACCTGCTTCAATCAAAAACACCGTCTTCAGCCTGTAAGAAGGCCAGAAGCTCTATTTGGTTTTGCCAACAGCTGCAGACAAGGACGGATAAGAGGCTAGAATTGTCTCTAGTATCGATCAAGTCTGACAGATATGTAGATGGTATTAAGCAAACTAACTTCACCAAAATGTCACTCCCAAAATTCTGATTTAATTTTAAATATAAATAATATACAGACAGTTATGCCATGACAGTTTATGCCAATTTTGTTTAACTTCCATTCATCAGTTCTTTAAACTTCTAACCGTTTAAATGTTTTTTTATTTTTAGTAACAGTGCTCATATTTGATGGCAGATTGGCATTATCTGTACAATTCTGCAAGATCTTCATGTCAGAATGCTCTCTTGCAAATTTTGTCCAAAATTGTTTTTACTTTTTTGAGAACAGTTTAAGAGCTCTTCAAACTTAAGAAACATTGGCCATATCTGACGGTGGATTGGCGGCATTTGTTCCAAATTGAATGCCCTATCTGCCAGAGTGCTTTCTGTCAAATTTTCTCAAAAATTCTGTTCAGTGGTTTTTGAGAAGAAATCACTTAAAAGTTTTTCCATTTTAAGTAACAGTGGTTATATATGATGGCAGATCTTCATCTTTTGTACAAATCTGAGAGCCCATCATGACTGGATGCTATCAAGTCTAGTCAAATTCTGTGGAGAAGATTTTGGATAGATGTTCTTTAATGGTATCTCTACTTTTAGCAATGGTGGTCATATTGAATGATCTGCTGGCATCCTCTGAATAAATCTGAAAGGCCTTGATACCAAAATGCTTCCTTTAAAAGCATGAGTGAACAAGTCATATGGTTTTTGAGAAGGATTTGTATGTTTTCTTGCAGCCAATGAGATAAAAAGTTATCTAACACCATGCAATTATAAACTTTGATGATGTGAAAATTAAACCATATGACAATGACTTTCTTATCTGATCTTTCCTATGTTGTAAATTCTGATAACCCTTGTCTAAGTCTTGCCTGAAGTTTAACTAGCATTCCATGGATGGAAGTTACCAAGTGCAATATTGATTAAAGACATCAGATGCCATTTCCAGTCTTAGGTCAAATAGATATAATCCTGTATCATAAATTTTCATGAGGGATCAATTTTCCTGGTTTCCTAGAACTATGAATTTAAACCCAACAAAAAGATAGCCATGAATGATGACACACTGTTTGGTCTCTATTTAAATCCAAATCGTCGTATGATGCTTCCTCTAGATATATGCACATTAATCTGTCGAATTTTTCTGAGCTTAATCTTCTCCTTATCTGTGTATGAATAGTGCTGATAACCACTCTTTCATAATCTGCCCTCAAAAGCGGCATATGCATAGCTAGCTTTGCCAGTTTCAGGAAGTTGGAAAACTGGTTTTTAAGGTTGAAGACTTGTTCACTGTTCACAAGTACTGTCTCATGAATCTTTCTGCCATACAATGTATGTGATCTGGTGACTCGGCATGTCATGTAAGAGTTGACTTCCTAAAATTCAAACACCGATTTCCGATGTAAAGGGTTATTTTCCCCAATTTTTACAAGTATTATGCAACATACCTCCCATGTTCATGTTGTGTTCTAACCATCTGCACCATGAGAGTAAAAACTTCTGAAGCTTTGCATCAGTTCTTTTTTTCTTTCTTTGGCAGTTCGTCTAACTTTGCATCTGACATCATTTTAATATTATTGTCCCCTGTTTGGCAAGAAACCCCACTTCATCCTTCACTCTCTTCATTCTGCCATTCACTCTGCACAATCATGCCAGCACTAACTTGCAGCTGAAAAGAATGACTTATTTTCCGCCCATCCATGCTCGACTATGATCTCACCTTCAGGAAATGGACCAAAGTTTGTGCATGTCCTGATGTGAGGTATGGGCAATAACTCTTTAGTACACATTTTTCTGCTGAAATATTTAGCAGGCTTTCCAGGCATCTTTTTGTAGTAAGCTATATCAGCATACTTTTGGAATGGGCTGAGGTATTTTGATCAAATTAGTATCCTTGCTTTTTTAAATTTTTTTTCCCTTCTTTATTCATTTACCTTAACAATTAAAAACAAAACTATTCTGCACAGAGTGCATTTTTATATGCACAACTCGGAACTAATTTATAAGAGTTCTCACATATCACTACTTTACATGATCTGCAGTCTTAGTGTCCTGGCAGCAATTCTGTGAATGTGCCTGAAGCAGAAAATGTGAGACAGACACAGAAACACAATGTAAATTTATATACTGGTTATAATCTTTGTCCCAAGCTGTTACTTATGGGCAGTGGATGGTATGCACAAACGTATGCATGTTAGCTGAAAGATAGAAAAGAGTGATGGAAGTGTAGACCAGAAGTTCATGACAGCTGATTAGGCTGCCAGTGTAGTTCATCTATTTTAAAGACAGTCAGTTACTGGCCAAAAGTAATTCACTCAACAGTTATCTGGCTGTTTGAATTTTCTGCATATGCAACATCAAGTGTGCCTTGGACAATGGACCAGCAGCAATGAAACAATTTTCACAATGGCAAAAAAATTACATACATCTCTCTTTTGCTGTCATGAGTACTGATTCTTTGTGAAATTAATGATGAAGGAATTGTCATGGATGGACAAACAAATAAGTTGGGTTTAAAGCTGACTTGGCAGCACTGCCTTGCTTTTACTTACCTTTTTCCTGATGAACTCGTGGCCAGAAAGAAAGTCCTGACACTTGTCTACTTCACCGAATGCACCTTGATACAGGCTGGCGACACGACGTAAGTGTTTTCCTTCTGAATACTGCCCATCCCCCACAGACAGCTCCTGGATACAGTAAACCAATGTGTTACAAAAACGTGGCTGGTACAAGGAAGTCAATGTATTTTTATAAACAAACCACGATTTCCCCACTTTTTGAAACAAGGTCTTTTCCAGTTTTTTCTGGATTAAACTCACTTTTTCAAGGTTCACCAATGTCCTTTATTAAACAGAATTTTTCAAAAAAAATTGGCTTAGAAAACAGAGTTTATAAAATCAAAAGCTGTTTTTATTTTGAGACTCTTCCACAAAATCTGCAACAGACATGACAATGTACTAAAAAAGACACACGATGTATCACAAGAAACAAGCACAACTATTGAAATTCATGTAAATCTGCATGCAACTCATCTTTATGTGCAGAATAAAAATGGTAACTTTGCTTAACTGCATATGTTTGTATGAAAGAAAGGTTTTAGAAAAGGTTGTTTTAAATTGTGATAATCCCTTAAAGGTTTTCCTATGTAAAATCCACTTATGTAGGTCTCATGGAAAATTGGCTCCAAGCACTCCTCCTGGACAAGCGAGTTGGCTACAAGCATTTCTCCTAGACGAGTGAGTTGGCTCCAAGCACTTCTCCTGGACAAGTGAGTTGCCTCGAACCACTCCTCCTGGACAAGTGAGTTGCCTCCAAGCACTCCTGGATGAGTGAGTTGCCTCCATGCATTCTTAGAGGAGGAGTGAGTTGCCTCCAAGCACTCCTCCATGACAAGTGAGTTGCCTCCAAGCACTCCTCCTGATGATTGAGTTGCAACAGACACTCATTCATATCACCATTTTACTCAACACTATACCTATGACAACACTACTTACTGATCCATATCACTACTTTACTCAACAATATACTTGTGACAACACTACTTACTGATCCATATCACCATTTTACTCAACACTACTGATCCTTATCACCATTTTATGCAACACTATACCTATGACAACACTACTTACTGATCTATATCACCATTCTAGTCAATACTATACCTATGACAGCTATACCTTCGAAATGAGATGCTACCGAAAGATCTTGGGCATCTCAAACATTGACCATGTAACCAACAAAGAAGTCCACAACAGGATCCAATGAGCCAACAGATCCTATGAAGACCTCTAGACCATTGTAAAAAAGTGCAAACTGAAGTGGTACAGTCATGTCTCAAGATCATCTGGACTGGCGAAAACAATCTTGCAAGGCACAGTGCGAGGGTGCAGAAGAGGAGGCAGACAGAAAAAGAGGTGGGAAGACAACATTAAGGAGTGGACAGGCATGGGATTTGGAGATTCCCAAAGGGCAGTAGAGAACAGGGAAAGATGGAGAGAATTGGTTGTAAAGTCAACTGTGGTGCCCCAATGATCTCTTGGGTTAAGGGATTGATGATGATGATGATACCTATGACAACACTACTTACTAATCCATATGACCATTTTACTCAACACTATACCTATGACAACACTACTTATTGATCTATATGACCATTTTGATCAACACTATTCCTATAACACTACTTGCTGATCCATATCACCATTTTACTCAAAACTGTAACTATGACAACACTACTTACTGATCCATATCACCATTTTACTCAACACTATACCTATGACAACACTACTTACTGATCCATATCACCATTTTACTCAACACTATACCTATGGCAATACTACTTACTGATCCATATCACCATTTTACTCAATACTATACCTATCACAACACTACTTACTGATCCATATCACCATTTTACTCAACACTATACCTATGGCAACACTACTTATTGATCCATATCACCGTTTTACTCAACACTATACCTATCACAACACTATTTACTGATCCATATCACCATTTTACTCAACACTATACCAATGAAAACACTACTTACTGATCCATATCACCATTTTACTCAACACTATACCTATCACAACACTACTTACTGATCCATATCACCATTTTACTCAACACTATACCTATGGCAACACTACTTACTGATCCATATCACCATTTTACTCAACACTATACCTATGACAACATGTTTGCTTGATATTAAGCAATGTTGAGCTTCAGAGCTTGTTAAGGGCAGAAAATGTACAGATATTCCAAAGGTGCAAATCTGCCACAACTCACACCAGGGACAAGTAATAAAATCATCCTTGGCACAGCCAAATTTTATGCAGTCAGGACAAGTGGATTTCCCATAGCCCTGTTTATGTCTGATAGCTGCCAAACAACTAATTTCAATGAAATTCCAACAATGGACTGTATATTTACTGCAGTCATTATCAAAGACACCCTGAACATGGGATTCTGCACTGAAACTTAACCCAACCATCTCTATATTTCTATGTATCTAGCCAGGTCTGATAGAAAAATTCACCATGAAGGTGAGCTGAAGTTGTCAAAGGTGAATATTTGACAATAATGCTTAACACCTTGTTCCCAGCGTGAACAACCAAGTTAATCAAGAAACTTTCAGTTTCAGTTATGTGACGTTTAATGCCATTTTTCAGCACACAAGCTATATATGGCCGCTGGTATGTTTAATGGAGGAAGAACCAAGGAAGACCCTGGGAAGAACCACTTACCGACAGAAAGCTGCAGGGTTCATTCTGCATTCCATTTACATTTGTTCTTCATTCACTCTGCATACCACTTTCATTTTACTTGTAAAATAACAAGCATCAGGGCCTGTGCATATAGCAAAAAGGTTTGAACTGCAGACTTGCAACAGCTGATACAAGATGGTATTCTAAATTTACATATCAATGAAATAGAGAAATGCATTCATGGAACACACATGCCCCCAAATGGTGCCTTAGAAACTGACCAAACAAAAATCTTAATTACCAGAAGACAGACAAATAGAGACGTACAAATGAAAGGATCAACAAATGCAACATTATATGTACCAAATCATTCACGGTTGTGGATAAAAATGTAATGTATTACCTCATCCAATACACAGCCCTGCGTATCTGAAGTTGCTTGAAGTTGGCTCAAAAACTGCGTCAAACATTCTTCCTTGGTATAACTCACTGTCCTGAAAAGTGAAAAACAGAAATAGGTTTGAGATATTTTCAGGTTAAACTGTAAACTAAATTTCTAACTGACAAAGGTAAGTCAATTAGTAAACAATATCTGCCACAGAACTAAAAGCATCAAGATAGACTTGTCAAGACCAGGAAACAAATCTAATTTTCTGGAAGGAAGAAAATTCATTAAAGCCTCCTTGTCCTCTGTGCACATATACAAATTATGCCCAACAGGACCTAATTGCCATTTGGGAGGAAAAACCCTTGTTCTGTTCTTTTCATATTCTTTCAGTTTCACTACAGTTTTTTGTGCAACTTTTGTTTTTGAAACAGAAGTTTTAGCCCCTGAAATATATCTTAACATACTGACAGCGATGACTTGGTAAACAAGAAGTTCACTCATGTCAAACCAATTATAAAAGGATGTTGCTTTGGAGATTTAAACCAATCACATACCAGACTACTAAAAAAAAATGCTGGACTAGTTGCTCTAATAATACCATTCCTGCAAACTAAAGGATTAATATATGGCCCACAAGAGGTTAGAATAATAAACATGACAGCAAGGGCCTGCAGCATGCGGAGACCCCAATCAAAGCAATGCTGAAAAACGTGATCCTGACGACAAGATCCAATGGCTGAGACAACATGTTGGAGAATGAACTGTTTTAGCTTCACAATGATTCATCGTAAGTATGAAGAAAATCCAACAAGAGTTCTGGATATATAAGCATTTTTAACTAAAACCTTTAACACACTTTTTTATGACTGATATGACCGAATGAATTGTCTTATCTTCGCAATGATTCATCACAAGTATAAAGGACTTCCAACAAGGTGTTTAGGAAAATAAGCAAATAAAAACACTTTAACCAAAACATTAACCTCAATTTGCTATGACTGCAACTTTAACCCCAAGCTAAAATGAGCGAGTGAGCACACTGTGGTAGAATGAATTAGTTAACTTCATGATGATTGATGTCATTCATGTTGAAAATCTATCAAGGGATTTAGGATATATTTGAAAATAATTTTTTTTAACCAAAACCTTAATAAAATGATAACACACTCACTGCAGTAAATGTGACTGCTAATGTGGGCTCAACAAAAACAGTCTTTATAGATGCACAAGAGATTAGATGTATATTTGTTAGAAAGTGATTACATGTATGAAACATATCCAACAACACATAGTGTAAAGCTAGTGCAAAACAGCCTTAGTTCTTTCAGGGCCCATAGGTTCCTTTGTCAAAAGGACACACAGGAGACAAACCAAAAAAATACAACAACAGACAAAGAAAAAAAAAGATACATGACCTTGTCCTGGATGACATGACCCACTCTGACACTGTACCCTTTACCTGTCAACCAGTGGAGATGAAAACCTGTACGCCAGACCAATAAAAACCTTACAAAGACCAAACGAACCTTACATGAAAAAATATATTCATACATTATATAAAATCAACAGTTTTAAAACAACAAATGCCATAAATGAACTAATCTTACACACATTTACATAATTATTTACATCTCTGAAACTTTATTTCATTTTATTCTTTTGATTTTCAGTGTGTTGTAACACACACACACACACACACACACACACACACACACACACACACACACACACACACACACACACACACACACACACACACATTATTATTATATGCAACACATGCACGCTTTGCAGTTTTCAAAATGTAAATGGGGGGTTTTAAAGTCTATGCAGCAGGTGTCAATGTTTATTTTACACTGTAAAAATTATGTTAGCGTTTCTGAGCGTTTTCTGACTTCCTACAATAAGTATGTATTTTTTCATTATTGAAAAAGATCTTTCACAGTCTGCATTGTTGTGTGGCCAGGTAAGCAGTCGCTAAATAACTAATTTCAGATCTGTGAAGCGGATGCCACCAGTACTAATTGTCTGGCTGATAATATCCAGCCAGTAGCTACAAAAGCTCCTTTTCTGGTGATCGTCTGTTAATACATGCACACTCATCAGGCAGCATGCAATGATCCTCAAACTCATCTTTAAGAGCTTCATGATCAAGGTGTGGAGCAATTCAAAAATGAACGTATCACTATTAGTGTAAAAAGGATATGTGCAAGGTATTTTGAAAAACAAATTTTCAAGGTTTAATATTAACTTCTTTGGATTTATCATGGTCTCATTATTACATATTTATATTTTTCACCTATTAACCCTTAGTCCTACAATATAAGAACTTGATCTGATATTTATTTTTTGGGCATCGAGGTCTTATTGCCCAATGAGGGCACTGTGTAGCGTGTTCCGATGTCGATTAACTTCGGAACAATAAGTCAAATTTTCAGGTATATCTCACACACTTGGCATCCCATATCAGCACTTTTCTGCAAATTAAAGTTATAATGTTTTAGTCAGACTTTACTTACACTGATGTCTTTTTCCTAATAAATTAAAATTCCCACAAAAACAAATGGACATGTTTTCAAGTTCCGTTACCTACATTTCAGTTGGCTGGAATGCGATGGAAGTTGGGAATACCAAAATCGGTTAAAAGGATCATAAGAATCTTGAACAAAATGAAGCTATCTAAACACTTTCTTCAACATTAATGTATCTTTATTTGTTCGTTAAAGAAAGATACTTTCACTTAACCCAATTTTGGCAATCCAGCTTCCATCGCTTTTCAAAGCATATAAGAGTTATTCCCACATTAATTGTGCATAGCTTAAAAAGATTCTGGATTGTGCTAGATTTTTTAAAAAAAAGATTACGTCCAGACTCCTGGGATTAACAAAAAAAATTTTAAAAATAAGAAAAAGAAACTGTGAATTGTTATAGGAAAAAACTGTACAAAATGGTTGAACTGCCATACAATGACGAAAATGGAAAAAAAACAACATACAAATTACGGGTAAACCATACAAGTTGACAGATATGCTGTATCCTATATTACTATATAAAGAACTGACAACTTTTGGCCAGCAAACATGGGGCTTATGTATTCTGTCGCAGTGAAGAGACTAATGAAAGAAAACTTTGAGCTACCTAAAAGTGAATGTTTTGTTGATGAAATCTGTTGATATGACAGAAAGGAAGAAAATTGGAATTATAAGGATTAAATGATCATGGTTGGGTATTTATCAAAGTGTAAATACCTAACACTCACAAAGTTAACATAAAGTCCTCCATACTTTATTTACTTTGTGAGTGATTATGTAAAATTTACACATCAATCAATACCCAACCATGATCATTTAATCCTATAATAACCATCTGAATTTCTTATAGGAGTCTGGGTTAAACTGAACCCTCCTACAAACAATGTTATAATAACAGCAACTGTAATTACCCTAGGATTAACTGTGAGATGGGCTGATTGCTAAAGATGTTTTCTGGCAGGTCACTACCGATGAGATTTATCCCAAGTTCCTGTGGACTGGTATTTGGATCTCGGAGATTAATACTCAGGCTTTCCTGCCATTCGGATTCATTGAATGATGGCTGCCTGTCATCTCCAATATCAAGAACTGACAATTCTGTATTATGGCATTTAACTGCAGAGCTTGTCTCTTTCTGGACATACTGGCCTACTTGCAGCTGCCAATTGTTGTAATCAGTGAAAACCTTGGAGCCTCTACTATGATCAAGGTATTGCTTGTTAATATCATGGAAGTAATCATGATCCTCCCCTCCTGGGGACAAAACCTGCATTGGCTCTTTGTCTGTATCTGAAAAAGGAGCAAAAATAAGCAAATAAAAATTGAGAAATTTTCCTTTGGAAGCACAGTTGTAAGTTGTGAAAGGAAATTTTTTTGTAGATTATGTTTATCCAAGAATAGATATATGACAACATTAACATTTGGAACATTAACATTTGAAAAATGAACCCTGGTTCCTACTGAATGTAGCCCACCCTGGGGTGAAGCACATCGATACATGTACTGCCTTACCTGCAAAAGTTTCCCAGGTAAATCCAATGAAAGCTATAAGCAATAAGGTCATGCCAGGAACTAGGGTTGTACAGTAGAACCTGTCTTGAAAGACCACCTCTTTTGCCAGAAATGTACGGTCTCTCAAGACAGGTGGTCTCCCATAACAGGTCACAACCCTATATAATGAACAAATTTGTGCATTAAGAATGTGGTCTCTCAATACAGGTGGTCTCACATAGCAGTGGTCTCTCAAGACAGGTTTTACTATACTTTCAAGAATGGAATGTGGTAACTGTCTGAACAGCTGTCAGGGGTCCAACAAGATTCAACTCTCTCATTTGTGAGATCATAATTAACAACTCCATTATTTCATGAATGTGAACATTAGGTTCAAACACAAGGCTTGTCAAAATCATCAGTATTTGTGAGCAGAAGTTTTATGAGACATAACTGATCCTGCAAAACCTCATCATGTTGGCCTAATAACCCATTTTAAGCCATAAGGACAGTGCTTGTGGGGTTAGGTCTTGCCTGAACAGTAGCAAAATCCTCCAGTGGGCACCATGGACAGTCTCTCTGTGTCTAATTGCACCTAAGTGTGCAAATAAGGTTCTCAAACTTTGCATCTCTTGATGGGTTGAATGAAGACAGCCACTGAATAATTATCTTTTGATTGCATGTAGATGGCAGCCTGTTCTTTCAGTTGAATCCAGACTGCTTTATTAGAATGACTGAGCCATCTAAATGAAACTATACATTTACTAGGGTTGAAAAGATACACCTGTGCTGCACATCACAACAATTCACAATACACAGCCTACAATATGACACATTATTGATACACATATCAACTTGATGGTCTTTCCATCTTTAGAAGATCTGTCAGTGGTAGGTGGTGCCCTTTTATGTGTATTGACATTTTGGTTTTATTTCCAGTATGCAGGTTATAGATAGACATAGACTTAGCACATATTTATATGCCATTCTCTTCCATGACAAGATAACAAAATTACTTTCAAACAGACTACCTATTAGTTGTCAGTGATTTTAATTCCAACCTTTTAGGTTATTTCAGCTGCCCCATTTGATCAGATGCATAACTCTCATCATGGTCAGCACGCCCACTGTTTTGCACAACGTGAATGCTTTAAACACATCTTATTACCAATTTAATGTCTTCACCTGAACTTGGAAGACATTATGATGTTATCTTTAAAACAGAAGAAATAATGCAATTTCCTCATGCAAGGAAAATCTCATCTAGAACAAGTCTGGGTGTAGAAGTGGGGATGAATACCAACAAAATCAAACACATTTTACTTCCTGCAGATGAAAAACATCAGCCACAGCTACAGGCACTTGTTCTGTTAATGAGTAAGAAAAACTTTTCACTACACCCACCTTCCATCTACAAAAATAAATTATAAACGTACGCAAGGTGACAAACTTGTGCAGTTTGATTTCTGACCCCTCACCGATTCTGTGCCAATTTTATTTATCAGATAGGGATGTTCAGTCACTGATTAAATGTCAATATAAGAGACTTTCCAGACTTGCTCCTCACATAATTTAAGTACTTTACCAATAAGTGTATATGTACACACACACACACACACACACACACACTGAGTGGTCCTCCTCTTATACGGCCACCCCTTCTGCACCGGGAAAGTGGCCTTATAAGACGGGTGGTCTTTCCACAGGGGGACTAAATTTTTTGTGAGAAGTATATGTAATGTACGTAGCAAGAAAGTTACATACTTCAAAGCATTTAATATCTTCACTTAAATGTAACATTAATTATTGAAAGGTTCTTCTTGTCATAATAATAGACTTATTTCAACTGAATATACATTAATAGTTCTTATTCTTCGTTTAAGCGTGATATGCGTGCAGGTATTGTTGTCATGCACATTGCAAAACCATTCAAAAACGTCATTTAAATCTTGGTTCATACATAATTCTCTTTCCATTTGCTCCATTTTCCCACTGCTGCTGAATAACCTCCTTATTGGTTACGATGTTGTTTATTCGAGTCTTTTGAACATAAAATTGTTTTATTCAAGTCTTTTCTACATAAAATTGTTCGTAAAGTCTCCCCCTCCCCACCTCACCTGATGTCGTCGAGTATTCTTCTAAAATTATACGTCTCCGTGATGACATGTTAATGTTTGGTAATGATTTATTCGGATGTTGCTAACTGTATGCGATTTAATTATGCAGACGAAACTTTTGTAGAGTGCATGAAAAGCCTTCTTCAAAAAGGAAGCGATAATGGTGTTGTCACATGATTTTTCAGTCTTTGTCTGGTACTCTGTTTGGTTCAAGGTTAATTTCTGTTTGTGTGTGTGTGTGTGTGTGTTACTGCACAAAATCTATTTTAGCATATGCTGACCCTGTTATGATCTTGACAATTATGTCTGGTTGTAATCATCAAAGAAAAGAACTTGACAGATGTGTGAAGCCCAAAACTCTATCATAACATTGTTGAGCCATTTCCTATAAATGTCAGCTTTTATAGACAATGATATAATATTAATCTTAGTGTTACATGTACTTCAGTCAACACTTCCTTCAGTAACGTAAACTTGACATTGGGAGACATGTATCGACAATAGAGATAATCTGATTACTTACCTGATGTCATGATATGAATTAATTATTGGTTCTGGATACATTTGAAATAAAAAGTGGCCGCTTGTGAGGGAAGCATTTTACATTTTTGTACTAATATGCTGGCTGCTGGTCGTGTTAGAGGGGTGGCCATTCTTGAGGGGTACTTCTGAACACAAACTCATCGGAGCTAAGGGATTCTGGCTGTAAGAAGTGGGTGGCCGCTGGTCAGGTGGGCCATTCAAGAGGGGGACTACTGTATATATATATATGTGTGTGTATATATATATATATATATATATATATATATATATATATATATATATATATATATATAGATGATTACTCTATTTACCATAGGTTTTCAGACATTATATTTTTGTGGGAAAAAATAATATTTAAATGCCTTGTAACTTTCAGACACTGCATGAACCTTATTTTTTTCTAGGATTTATGTTTTTTGTACCGTACTGGATAATTATTTTTATTATTTTTATTTTTACTAGCTTCATTCTGTTAACAAAAATATGACTGGTTGTCAATGTAGACATCATTACACACAAACCAATTCAAGCAGGTATGACCTTTGTGGCATTGTTTAGAAACCAGGAACATCAATAACAAATGGGCATTTGTTTGGTCCTCCAAAACTGGCCTTTTCAGCTGTGACTTCAATAACACATGCACCCTTCATCAAAGCAAGCCAGCTACAATCTTAAATTCAAAAAATGTACTCTTCATCAAAGGAAGTCAGCACCAAACTTGAATAGACAATAAAATCTGATCGATTGTTGCATTTTCCAAAGTGATTGGAACAAGGTTATTGTGCCATGAAAGTTTCCATTTTGTGAGAAAAAAAAGTAACTTTATGCTTATGATGGCTACCAATGGCAGCATAAAATGCAAATTAAACTAACAATCCTTTGAAACTACATATTTGGCCACACAGACAGTTTTGAAAATTTTTATTTTGTTCACATTTTAATTTCCTTATGAAAAACCTAATCCCCTTATTAGCCTCAGCTAGCCTTGATAGTTTTCTCATGCAGACCAAAATCTTGGCTACTTTTAGTACACGTACCAGTACCATGTAAACAACTATAGAGCCGTGTGCTACTGGCAACAATGAATATCATACTGAATTATTCAGTGACAGGTGTTTGTTGACAATGGAATATGACTACCATTTTTATGTTATTTGTGTTTTCAAAGGGGATTTGACTTATACATGAATTTTCTAACATGTGACCTACACTCAAATTCATGGATTTTTCATATACATGTACAGTACTTTATGCAGTATGTATTGTATTACACACATGTAAGTTGTCAATATACTAGTGCATATCAGACTAGTTTTAAACTTTTGTCTTCATTTAACCAAAAGACATGTTTTACTTCTAGATAGCATGTCATATGAGCTAATGGTAACCTCGTTACAGAAGTGGGTGGTTTTTTTATGGTAGTATATAATGTACTAATCATTTCAAGTACTGGGTTCAATTAGATGCACAAATTAATTTTGGGGATTTTTTAAAAGTTTGTTTTCCTTTTTACTCTAGGGAAAAAAGTGCTAGGGTTGGCAACATAAAACAGGTTGGCTGACTGAAAACACATTTTTTTAACTCGGTGTTTGCATTTAAACAACAAAATATATATTACAATCACTTTAGCTGAAGTTCTTGTCAAAACGAGGTGATCTATTCTACTTTGTGTAAAATGGGTTTACTCAATTATTTTTGCAAGGATGGTCATAAAGAAATTTCTGAGAAGGAAAATTCAAGTAAAAGTAGCGGGATAAAACATAAGGCTGCCACTCAGTCTGTGGTAACCGTTTCTCCAAAAAGACACTATCCAGACATTGTAGCAGCAAAAAAGTATCAATTATGATACAAAAACATGACCAAGAAATTTTAGCCACACTTAGGTTATTAATTATCCATTGTTTGAATTCACTGGCTCTGAAGGAAAGTACTTGCAGCTACTGCAAACAATGTCCCAAACGGGCAAGGGTTGGATATTCAACCAGTGTATTTGTCAATGGAACTGACAGATTCAGGATTTACTCTATCGCGTCTCATGACAGTTTTGGACCTTGTACTTCCTTGCAGCACAGTATATGCATGACAATATCCAACATGTTCAGAAAATCTGTGAAGTTTGAGTTGCTGCTAACACTCCGCCAGAAGACCATTTTAAAACTAAATGTGAATGAAATGAAAAACAAATAAAATGAAAGCTCTCTTTAACACAGCTTACACTCTTGCCTAATATGGAAAACCATTATCTGATACGAAAATGTTGTGTGCACTCCACAAAAACAGGGGTAAACTTGGTGCTAATTATAAGAACAGACTAAGGCAAAAGACTTCACTCTATCAATTAACAAAGTCTTGAGAGAAGTTACACCAAAAATAAAAATATGTTTCCTACTGCAATGGTTTTAAAATTAGGGTAGGTAGGTGGGTAGGTAGGTTGGTAGGTAGGTAGGTTTGTTTTAACATTATTCATAATACAATGATTAGAATATATAATGTACTAAGCACTTCAAATAATGAGAAAAACCACCTCAGTTAGATGCACAAATCAATTTCAGGTATATTTATTTTTATTGTTTCAGATTTTAATTCTTTTTAACCTTGTTGGAACAAAGTACTAGGGTCAGCAACAAATGACTGGGAGGGTCAGCCAACCGGAAATACATTTATTTGGAGGGCCTTAGAGAAAGTCTGAATTCCAATAAAGTCATGTCTATCCTTGCTAATGTAAGTATGAATGCTACCATACTAGATCAAGAAATAGTGTATATAGTGAAATAATGACAAAAGAAAACTAAATTTGTGGAAATAAGTTCTCATTTAATTAATTACTTATTTGTTAGGAATAAAAAGTAGTTCTGAAAACAGGTATTTATTATAATAAATGCTAGTAAATAACAAGTGTACACTAAACTGAGTAAGAGCAAGATCTGGAACAGAAAATTCCATTGTGCAGCTCATATTAGGTTAACAAGATGTTCAAACAAACTTATGTTTTGATGAGTTACTTGAGAACATGATAAAACTTTTATTGCAATAATGAAAATGGTCAATGAAAATATAAAGTACAGTGGAGACCACAAGGTTAAGGTGGCAAAACTGTCGAACCAAACAAGATTATCAAATTTTTAGAACACCATTAGTGCATTATGTACTATTATTTTCATTTATCCCTTTACAATGTTGTGCATGCTGTGTCCCATGTCCCTGGGATTATATGTGCAACACTCATCAGGTTAGTAAAAAATACAAAAACTCAAAAAGTCAAATTTAAGATTGGTGCCTGGTCCATTTTAATAATCTATCAATAAGATTACTTGTGAATTCCCAAATGGCATATTTTTATTTTAAAAATTACTTCACTGCAAAAACAATGATTGCCAATTTATTTTCAAAATTGTCACTTTAATATAAAATCATCCATGGACGAAACCTGACCTGGTTAAACACGACCATCTCAGGTACAAGTTTGACTCATTCACTAAGCATCCTAGAGAAGAAAAAAAAACAGAAGCCTATAACAAATATAATATAATTAACCTATTTATTTTATATTCTGAAATAATTTAATGTGGTACACATTTAACATTTTTCACTAATTTCAATGTTACACAAGCCTATAAGCATTGTCTTACAGAGGGTTCCCCAGATGGTCAAGTGGTCTAAAGCTCTCACTGTTACGGATCACTGCCATCTCACCTCTGTATTTGTGGGTTCAAGTCTCAGGCTCTGCCAACGTGGGTATGTGAGAAAAGCTTGCCAGAAGCTTCCCATGGGTTGGTGGTTCTTCCCAGGTTCTTCCTCCACCTGTTATACCAGCCTCCATGTGCAGCTTATCTTGTGCTGAAAATGGTATTAAACCCCACAACAACAATTGTCTGAAAATTCTGTAAATAAGTTTACAACAGTGCAAGACAATTACCTTGTTGTAAGCAGTTCAGCTCCTCCTGCTGCATTTCTGCCTCAACTGCCATAAATGCATTGTTTAGCAGCTTTAAATCAGAGCTTAACAATTCTTCCTCCATAATGTGAGCTCTGAAATATAATGATAAAATGTCTATCAAAACTTTCTCCAGTTTTTCCTGTCTATCCAACACAAGTCCATTTCTTGTCTATCCAACACAAGTCCATTTCTTGCCTATCCAACAAAAGTCCATTTCTTACTTTTCCAATGGAAGTCTATTTCTTCTGCCCTTGTATTCTATTTAATCATGGATTTTTGAAACCATTTCCGATATTCTGAAGAAATTCCAAAAAAATCAAATGCAAATGCAGTACAAACTTCAACTGTTGAGGCATTTTTTACTTTCAACCATAAATCACCAACAGAAAATCAGTGAACTTGTCTCAGGCAATGTCAAAGACATACAACAGGCTAATTTTGTTTATACTTAACATTTTCTGGGAGGAAAATAAGTTATTTAGTTGGCATTATTAAAAATATTCTAACATATGCATTATTAAAAATATTCTAATATATCCACAAAATGAGTCTGATAAAAATCCATTCATTCTTGTTTGTGCTATCATCCTCACAAGCCTTAAAAAGCCCAAGTCAACACCTTTGACCTTGAAATCATTGTCAGTGCTACTTAATTTTTTCATTGGAATGCAACTAAATACAAAGTCTGGTCAAAATTCACAAACACACACACACACTATATATATATACACACACATACACACACACACATCATGATATTCAAAGGTAATCAAAAGCTCAATCGAAAGTAATTTTGAGCTTTGGATTGCTGATGTTCAACATATGGCCTGAGATTTATCTGCCAAGATATGCTTGGACTAGCATGTAATTCTAAATGACATTCTGACTACCTTTACTTCTAATAAACCAAATCAGGTTTCATGCTATTGTTATGGTGGCCACACTGGATGTCCATGGGGTATTATTTTCATTCAGGACTAACTAGACCTTGGGATGAACATGTAGGTAAAGTTTCATATCAATACTACAAGTTGTTTGACAGTAGTGATAATAAACTTATACTGATTGATGGGTGACAGCAGGTTACTGCAAAACTCTTCTGCTTGAAGACTAGTAGTTCAATTATGCCACACATGTTCCATGACTAGACTAGTGGAGCTAATAATTAATCCAATTATAGCACACCTTGATGATTAGTACAGCCAATAATTAATCCAATTATGTCACAACTGCCTGATGACTAGTTGAGCTAATAATTAATCCAATTATGGCATACCTGCTTGATGATTATTAGTACAGCCAATAATTAATCCTGTTATGGGTAGATGGGGTGGGGGCAGGTTGCA
Organism: Megalonaias nervosa; assembly: GCA_016617855.1. Taxonomy (NCBI): domain Eukaryota; kingdom Metazoa; phylum Mollusca; class Bivalvia; order Unionida; family Unionidae; genus Megalonaias; species Megalonaias nervosa. Next base: position 21,946 of record JAECUM010012079.1, read on the forward strand.
TTCCTTATTGCTTTGATTAAACATTGTTTCATTTACTATGAATCATGTGTATGTTTATAAATTTGGCTAAACGTTGGAGCCTTAGTTAAAAATGTAACCAGAGTCAATAGCTACTCAAATTCTGGGGGCCCCGAGTGGCCGAGTGGTCTAAAGCGCTCTCCATTACGGATCACTGCCATCTCACCTCTGTCTGCGTGGGTTCGAGTCTCGGGCTCGGCCAATGTGGTTATTTGAGAAAGCTTGCCGGTAGCTTCTCGTGGGTCGGTGGTTCTTTCCGGGTTCTCCCGGGTTCTTCCTCCACCATTAATACTGGCCGCCATGTATAGCCTATTTTGTGCTGAAAAATGGCGTTAAACCCTGTAACAACAACAACAATACTCAAATTCTGTGGACACGTCAAAGTGGTGATGCGCCCAATATGTTGTTTTGACCTGTCAACTAAGACTACAGTCATATTCTCCCCAGTGTTATGCATTGAGAAAAACTCTACCGTACACATACTGAGTTATGACAACACAATGCAGGAATTATACGACCATACACCATATTGAGATGTGAGAATATACTGCAAGGCAAAACACGACCATAAACATATCTAGAAGTGAGAATACACTGCACGGGAAAACATGATTAACATACTGAGATGTGAGAATACACTGCTAGGAAAACACGATCCTTCACGTACTGAGATGTGAGAACACACTGCAAAGGAAAACACGATGATACATATGTAGAAATGAGAGAATACACTGCCTGTATACCACAGGCACTTGATTCCGGGGTAAACTAATGTGAACACTCACCAACTGTGTTAACTGGCAAGTGTACACATTAGTTTACCCTGGAATCAAGCGCCTGTGCCGTGTACGGTGGTTGTGCATTACAATGACCCGTGGATACAACCCCACAAAATGTTCTCAACCCTTCTTGAAAGTGGATTTAGGATCGTTTTGTAACTAAGTTATAAATGCACCACCAAACGAATTTACTAATCTGGGGGCGTAAATGAAAATAATCCAATTTGAAAGGAAGTAAAAAAAACAGGAGTAAAACAAATATGGCGTTTTGTTG